>JAZHYW010003827.1:0-39901 GCA_037355805.1 Ixodes ricinus | reverse complement strand
ATATGACAAGCAGGGTACCCGACAACCCTGATCAAAAGCCTGCCGAAACGCCGAACACGCCGCTTTCTACTTTCGCTTCGCCCATAGAGGCTTCGCAGAGCTTCCATGAACGATCGCTCTCGACTCATTTGGTTTGCCCGCTTGCTCCAACCTGTCGATCCTGCCTAAGGCTCTACAATGTCTTATGTTTTAGTACAAATTCTCCTCGACAAGATCCAGTTTGTCGTGAGTTCCGACTATGTAAGGAACTTTAGCGGTGTAGTTGAAGACGACAAGGTGTACCAGGTCTAATGGGCCGGAGACGCGCGAACAAACGACGCCAAAGTACGCTACACAGCAGGTGAGTAGAACTGAAGTACGGCGATTGATATACGAGTGCTTTGCATAACATGCTTAAGGCTTAACCGCATATGCAGCCGAAGCATTCTTTAGAGCGATGCACTCATTGTCGGAACCTCGCGCTGCAATACTGAAATGCTCTTGACTCGGTCCGAGAGGTTTATACCTTTCTATCTGCGGGCTATTGGCCTTACCGCTGTGTCGCAGCTCATTATTATTGTTTCATGAACAGCGCAGACAAAAACCATCCGCGAGCGTAGTTCAGATATGTCTGCTGCTCGGGTTTGTCCGTGGAAGCCAGGGCTGTCTGTCGTAGCATGCATGCTTGCTCTCTAGTTTCAACGGAGTCACATACGTTTTGTGAATTAAAGTGTATACGGTCGTCCCGAAAGGTTCAGACATCGAGTGCGTTTCTCTGAAACATTCTTAGGGTGCATGTGGGCCCGTTTGTATACGAATGTCCCTTTTGCCTAAAAATGCAACTTTCAAAAGTGAAACAAAAAAATTAAGGACGCGTACACACTTTTCCTGATTTTTGATGTCATGAATTACATTCATTTTAAGGACTTGTGAACCGTTCCATAGCCATGCAAGATGGCCACCTCGGCTTGTGAACCGTTTCATAGCCATCCGAGATGGCCACCTCGCAATGGGAGCTTTATATACACCAACTCACGTTTACAAACAAACCGGAGCACCCCTGGCGGACGCCACCGGCGCCGCGCATGCGCGATGGAGTGTGGGCATGAAACTCGCCGTCGCCCATAAACAAACCATTGAAATGCGATGTCGGCGTCGGTGTGAGTCCCCCTGCCCTTTTTCGCGTTCGACTTGTTGCTTCAATGTCTTCCTGGCAATGCCTGACTACTTGAGCCACCTCAGCGAAATTACCGAGGCTCGTTACACCGCAAAACTTCGCGTGAATAATGTGACGTGCGCCGATTCATTCCGCGTGGACGCCGCAGAATGGACGCTAAAGCATGATTCGCGTAATGAGATTTGCTCGCAGCTGTCAGTCGCGACGTCGCTCGGTCTGCAAAAGCGTGAACCGTAGCACATCCTGGGCTTTACCAAGCCTAATAATATCAGCAGTAGCACCACGTTTGTTACTTTGGTTATTACAGCGAAGAAGCGAATGTCCCAGCATATAAATTGTGAATGACTATGTGTCCTTAAAGAGTTCGTGCTAAAAGAAATGTTGCATTCTGAATTGGCATACAATATAAAAGGCGAACTCAAATTAAATTTAAAAAATCACGAAAATAAATTATTTTACGTGATTAAAATTTAGAAAAATGAAGATAAATATAGCAAGCTTCTAGTGGAAATTGTTCTGTCAAATTATCTTTATCGAGTAATTTTTCTAAGATCGTGATTTAAACTGACAAATCACTTGATTGAAAGGAAACGCTACAATTATAACCATTTGAGACATTGTGCAGGTGTAGATGTTATGTGATGACCATAATGCTAATATAATTAAAAGAGGAGATATGGGATTTTTAAAAAATCTGTCCTACGAGTGAAGAAAACAGTTTTGTAGTCCACAAACACAACACACCTTAGGATCACAGCCAGTATTTCAGGACTTTACTCGACATTTTGCCCTGGCCATGAACCGTCTAGGATAATTAACACCCTTAGTACTGAGCATAAAAGATCAGCAAAACATGTTCTATTAAAAACATACAAAAAAATCCCAGCGGCGTCTACATGCAGACGAAATGGTGAAACATTCAGCATAATTTTGTTTTTCTCGATCACAACACTGCTTCCCGGCTACTGCACCATAAGAAAGGCAAGGCTCGCTCGAATATGGGATCCTTGGGACCCGATTTGTTGAGCAGACACAAGAGCGTCCTTTCGTTTCGGACAACATGAAGAGGACTGTTTGTTCTTTCAACTTTGCAGCGCGACAGGTGACACGGACGACACGGAGAAAGGAATTCAGGTGAGGAATAAAAACAAAGGCGGATTATCGGATTATCATTGGCGACGAGTCCCGCCAGTGGCACCCGTACAGAAAAAATCAAAACACAATACAAAATACGCGATTCGTCGTGAAAGCACCTGATAAGTAGTACGGTGAAACCAGCGCGCTCGCCCAAACCCTTTTGCCCTGTTTTAATGTAATCTCTGCTTCTCCACTTGTTTTTCTCTTGGATATCGATGGGCACCTACACCTCTTTTGGTCGCATGACCTGTGCAACCGGTGGCAAAACATTAAAGACCCACCGCTCCGCGTCCGAAAGCAGGCGATCTCGCCCCACCGCTACGCCACTATGGCACCCGCGATGTCACCAAACCGGGCATCCTCACATTCCGGGTACCACGTGACATTCACATGGTTCTCGCTGCGAATAGAAGCCCTTGTCTCTCGCTGTCCGATCCTGTGAGGCTAGAGAAATTGTGCATTTACATAGTAGCGCCATTTTTATCCATGGTTCGGAGACGGGGATTTTCCTGCAGATATAGTGCAACTAGGAATGTCACGAATTTCCGTCGAGCCGGATTTTTACGTCAAACCTCAAGGTTCGACTTTTTTTCCGACAGCTTTGCATGATGGACAATTTACCTCGCTTCCTCATGCTGGCTAGCGCAGGTCCAGAACGGCGGTGGTTTTGAAAGAAACGAGTTGGATACACATCTCTTGAATTCTAACTTGTTAGTTTATACCTTGAAGGCGACACGTACTGAATACATGTGGCGCTTGTAGGAGTGTGGCTGAACTACAAATATAGAATTTTCATTATAAGCTCGATCACTGATTCCAAAAAAGTATTCTTAATCTCCAATTTAGATTCTACTGAAATGTATTACCAGATGCACCACGCACTGACGGTAACTCTGTCAAATGGCCACGACATATCAAGATTCCTCCTCGAGGACATTCTTGAGAAAAATTAATATTTTTATTCTTGGGTTCATATCGGTTAATATTGGTTACCGGTAAATAATTTACAGTGACGGGTTTCATAAATTTAAAATAACGGTTTCGTTCCCGTTACGGTTAGTGAACAAATTTCGTTCCTAAACGGTATTCAGTTTCGGTTACGGTTACGGTTTGAGTCCATGATTGTGACCTCGAGCATGGAGACGTATTGGTGATATGGATATTGTTAGAAGAAGAAGAGGTAGGAAAGGAGAGGAAGATGACGTGAACAAGGGCACGCGAGAGTTCGTGAGGAAAGGTCAGCGGCCGGCAGCCAGGACTGGAAGCTTTGGACACGCCTCAAACCAAAACTGGACTGCCAGGTGGTAGGCAACAACCGCTTCATAGCACTCGGACAAGACCGATTCTTTGAAGAGAAGTCACCGTCGTTCATTGTTGGCCGTGCCCCTTTTTGTAGGTTGGAGTCATCGGCTTTCCCGAATGTATGAAGAGTCTGGAGAGTCTACTGTTCCTAACGGACAGAAGACTCTCCAGGTTTCATAGTGTGCAGGAGTAAGAAATGCAGAAGGTATTCACACGAGGAAGAAATCCCGGGGATTTCTCCCGGCACGCGCATCCCACGACGAAAACGTCAGGCTTTGCGATGTGCAAAAGCCTCACGTTTTCATCTCGTGATGCGCGCGAGCCGGGAGAAATCCCCGGGATTTCTCCCTCGTGTAATACCCCGCTCAAACTTGTTGTGTACTGCTACCACTACCTACCGTATTTTACGGACTATAAACAAAAAAATCAAATTTCTCATAAAAAAATAAAAGAACCGTTTTTCTTAGATAGTACGCACCCCCATATATTCTGCATCACGTGCCTAGTGCGACATAAAACTAATCTTACACTGCACACATTGAGATATGCCTGCTCTGTCTGCGCCCGAAGAAGCTTGTACCATACACAAATCACCATTAACATACTTTGGAATTCCCCAACTCCGTCCTGTCAGTCGTCGTAATAAACAACCAAGAAAGAACAAATCCTCGCATAGCACGCGCCTATAGCTAGCACGGCGGAGAATTCCCACATTTCAACATGTATGGTCCGCGAGCTATAGTTTGAAAAATTCGGAACAAATGCCACTCTGTAGGAGCTTGGTCCCTCTCATTCCACAACACACTCCTCTCAATATTTTCGCCTCGTAATTAAGACCTTGCAGATACTTTCACGTGTCATTGAACCCTCTCGAGTGACCACACACAAAATTCGTCCAGCATATACACAAAAAAAAAAGAAGAAGAAAACGCCCCTCAGGTTCGATTAGAAAACAAAGCGCTGTCCTTCATTGCCACCAATCTGCCATGTCTTTCCAGTCGGAAAGAAACAACGATTTGTTCGCAAACAGCGGATTGATAACTTGGTAACAAAATCGGGGACCTTGATACACGAGCCTCGTGACAGCTGGCAATGGTACCGTGCGGAGGAAAAAAGGGAAACAAAATAAAATGTTGGAGATTTCAGAGTTCGTTAACCGGAGGCGAAAAAGTAAACTCGAATGATCACGTGACCCATAGAGTCGTTCTCGGTTCCCTACTGTTGCCACGGCAGCTGAGTGTGACCGTTTTTCTTGTGTATAGTCACCGACAGCTGAAGAACTTTAGGGCGTGGCTCATGATGTTCACGCTCCCTGCTTCGTGATTGGCTCTCGGGCTTTCTGATCGGCTAACGCGGCGCTCTGATTGGCTACGGTGTGATATAAGATGGCCGGGATTGGTCACACCCTGAGTCAGCCACGTAGCCAGGATTTTGTTTCAGGGGGGGGGCGCCCATGACAAAATGATGTATGAGGGGAGGGGGAGGGGAGGTCCCACCAAAATGAAAGATTTCAGGGTGGGGGGGGCATGCCCCCCCCCCTAGCTACGTGCCTGCCCTGAGTATCGTATGCTCTCAGGGACAATATTTTAATTTGGTTTCTATAGGGTAATTAGATTGGCTGGTTGCGTATACCTCTCGAATTGACGCTGTCTACGCCGAAGACACGTGAAAAGTTTTGATCAGCGATTGTGCACCCGTTAAGAGACTTTCTTTTCGAGCCTTTAAAGACTTTTTGTGTCTTTCGTCTAGTCTACTGAGCCTGTGTGATCAATAAAACTAAACAAGAATACACATATCACCGTTCGCAATCAAAATTTGGCGGTATTTTGTGGGGGTGGGGGATGTTACGCGAGAGATGGGTTGCGGACATGCCATCAAACGCCATTTCATCGAACGCCGTTTCATCGAAAAAATTGCGGTGGCTTAACTCGGCTATGCCAGGAATACGTAGCGTGAGCTTATGCGCACAAAATGAGAGGCGCTATCAAGCAGCTCCGGTGCAGCGTCAGACTTGGCTACTGCGCAACGGAGGCACACGGCTGGGCACGCGGCGGCGCCGGTGCGTCTGCAGCGGCTATGACATCACTCCTCTGGAATGCGAAGACCGGCGAGGCGCGCGCGGTGGCGGTAGAGCCGGCGGCGGCGGCGGCTCCGGCACGTTAGCTGCGTGCCGTGTGACGTCACTGCTCATCGCGCTTGCGCAGATTGGCGAGGCGCGCGCGGTGGCAGCGGAGCCCGCGGCGACGGCGGCTCCGCCCCGCCGGCTGTGCGCCGTGTGACGTCACTACTCCTCGCGCTTGCGCAGCACGGAGTACGGCTCATTATGAGAGCCACGCGAAACTGCTCAACCTCGGCCAGAGTAGCTAACGCTACAAAAGTGGACATTTCTTCGAACGCCGATTCATCGAACGCCGTTTCATCAAATTTCCCTTTACTGAATTTTGGAGTAATACAATACTTTTTACATAATTTACTATCACTTTTGAAATAGTTGTGATGACGCTCGAAATTCACCAGAAATCGAATTACTACCCGGTCAATTTTTTGCTTACCTAAACGTTGGCTACTGAATCATGGAGGGTAGCTATCATATCAAAACTTGAGTGGATACGCACCTTATTCCTTTCTGGAGAGGTAGGCGGCTGTTCTCGGCCACACTTTTTCCCACTTCAGCCCTCTATTTATTCACCCGTGAAAGGCACTTTTTTAAGAGGAAAACAGCTACTTTCCGCAGCGCCTCTTTTTTTTGTCGATTTACCTGTGTTTTTATTTTATCCTAGGAGAATAGCTTTCTTTTTTAAAATCTATATGTTCTTAAAAAGACGCGTCTCCCCTCTTTGTCCATTTATTGTAACCGATAGAACCGTGGACCTGTCGGATCTTCGACATGCAGTATTTATACTGTATGTCGAATATCCGGCAGGTCCATGGTTCTGTCGGTTACAATAAATTAACAAAGAGGGAGACACGTTTTTTTCCCCCGTATCATGGGAAAACGTCTCTTCATACGTCTCTTCAAGGACGAAGATATATACGCTTTTTAACAGACGTGCGTTCATTGCTGCATCTGATGATCACAGCATTCAAAAGTGTCGTCAGTGTTCTCGTATCTTATTCGCCACATTAACAGAGGTCGTCATTTACTAAAATAGAAAAATAGAAGGTGACAAAAAAGGTTTCTTCCTTTTATTAATGCATACGTTTATAAGTTATAATGAATATTAAAACACTGCTATCCTCCCGGCGCTAAAAAGAAAAATATTTCTACTGCTCAAGTAGGTGGCGTTCGATGAAACGGCGTTCGATGAAACGGCGTTCGATAAAACTGCGTTCGATGAAACGGCTTCGATGAAACGGTGTTTGATGAAATGGCGTTCGATGAAATGTCCGGACCCACTCAAGAGATATATAAACTAGCCTAGTACAGAGCAGACTGGTGCCTATCTCAAATACTCTACTCAAGATATTGTATTTCAAATACATTTTGAAGTATCTTGGTATGTTACAAATACCTTTGATCGAGATCATTTGATACTCTATTTTAATTACATTTCTGAGTATATTGTACTCATTATCTCAAATACATCTTTTTTTTTACATTCCGCCATTTTTCGAGTTTTTCGGTAGAAAGTGGCGTGGGCGTGACACGAGCAAACGTGAACATTCTTTCGAGCAACCAAATCCTGTTGCTAGCTCCGATAAGCTACGGTAACTTTGATTGAGCTCGTGAAAAAAAAAAACGTTTTTTTGCCGATTGTGACTCATATTCCAGCCCAAAGTTCGTACCATGAAGGTTTTTCCTCGCCTTCCCAAAAGCGCCTTTTGCTTCCTAAAGTTACCCCCGAAAAATCCTCGAACAAAAGAGGTGGCTTTACGGAAGTAAAGATTGCCACACTGAGGCTCAACGCAGACCGGGAAACGACCTACGACAACAATAAAGACTTAAGTATCAAGAAAGTAACAAATAAAAAAAAAGTGGAGACAAAAAAAAAAGAAGACATTTTTGTTTACCTTGCTGTATATGTAACCCCGCTACGGCAAAACGTCGAGGTTTTCTTTTGTTTATTTTGCTCTTGTCGTCAGTCCGTCACTTATTGCTCTCTTGAACACTGTCTGTAAGCGAACATTGATAAGCAGAGAACAGGACAGGAAACGAACTAAAAGCTGGATGACCACTCAAAATCCCAACAAAGCGTCCCCTAACGTTGAGTGCCTTTCTGAACGCAAACTACTTCAATATGGTGCGATCACTGCTGGGTCTATTATATGGGTTCTTTTTGTTCTCCATTCGCTCATATCCGTATCCCAACTTCGTTTATAGTGAACTCCCCATTTAGGAAAGAGGAAGTATAGTTAAACGATGCGTCTAACGTGCGCCGTAGGACGTGATATTCAGAGATGTCGCTATAGCTAAAGCGACCTCTTTATTTCTGTCTCAAAAATGTTTTGTAACATATGTATCAGGGATATTGCCACGCGCGTTGCCGAGCGAGCGCGTGAGTCGACGAATGATTACCGCGCTTGGCTTGGCTTGGCTCGTCGGACGGAGCCTCCGGGTTCGATTCTAGGTATACATAGGTTGCACTGACGTAATTTGGTCCTCCTTTCTGGTGGCCGAACTTCTTCGAGCGTAGCCTTTACTGTGCATATTGTACGAGCAGTACACGAGCGTCGCGAGCGAGCAGAAACGAGTGAGCACAACTTCATTATACTTCGTTTCACTTTATCTGCGAGCGAAGCCAAAGCTAGAAGCGCGAGACCAGCGCTTTGTGCGTTTCTGCCCAGCTCGCGTGCTCGAGCAAAGCCTGAAGGCACGGAGCTTTCGTGCTCGCGCTTCCAGCTTTGCCTTCGCTCGCACATAAGGTGAAACGAAGTATAACAGCAGGTTTTTGCCACCAGAAAGGAGGAAGGATATGACGTCACGTGCAACCCATGTATACTCTGTTTCACCTTATGATGTACCGCAGGAAAGGCTACAAGCGCGAGCTTCTTGCTCAGGGCACATCTCGGCGGCACAAGCTCTCGTTCAGTAAGGGCAGCTGCCAATGCTGTCCGCTCGCGCTACTAGCCTCCGCTGTGGTACAACATAAGGTGAAACGGAGTATAGGGGGTATTCACTGGCCGCCATATTTGAGGTCACTGTTCAGAGCGCATGCTCAGAACGAGCTCGCATTAATAGGCTGCCAAGACCGGCAATCTTGATGGTGCGGGGTGCACGTTGCAAAACAACTGTGGAAGCTCGCCGTCAGCACGTGCTCAGCATTAGCGCACACAGATATGGCCGCCAGTGAATACACACTAGCGGACTCCTCTTTTGTTCAGTCTTTCAACTTGACATTCTCGCAAGTTCGAGAACCTTGTCGTCTGATCGAGTTACGAATATTCTACGCGCCAAACGTTCTACGCCGGATGTTCCAGAAACCCACGCGGGTACAAAGGTGCTCCGCGTGGCGGTCCGGAATCAGTTTCTCGTCCCTGCGCTCGATCCTGCTGTTTCGCCGACATCGACGCCTGCGACGCTAGCCTTTCTCTCATTTGTTTTGGGCACAAGGTCGCCCCATTAAACTTTTAGTTCCTTCAGGTGTTCGCCGCCTCATCATTTGTCATTCGTGACAATATCCTGCTCTTTATAGTAGGACTGCATAAAATAGCCCTACGATGCTCCCCCCCCCCGTTTTGTATTGTTGCGTGCTAATACACCATTCTGGTAAACCAGATTTGTGCAACAGTATAATTGTCATTGTCACTGACGTCGCTACAAATTACGCAATGCGGAAGTATTTTCAAACGTAATTGAATTACATTTCTAAGTGTTTGTACTCTACTCAAGATACTTTACAGACAAAGTAACTCTAGTAGTATTTTAAATACTTTATAAAGCAGGTATTTAGTAACTTAACTTAAATACTTTAATCGGGTATTTTGTTTAACACTGGTACAGAGTCAAACTATATAAAGGAACAAACTGATTGTGTGGATGGTACACACAAGTGCACGTGCACGGAACACTTCCTACAATATGGCAGAATAAAAAAAGTCAAACATATCTGAAAAAAAGATTATCAAAAAGTAAATACTGGATTTTTAGGCCAATGAAATTCAGTATTATACTTATATATGTACCGATTCTTTTAGTTTATCCTGCATTACTCTGGAGAGAAACAATTTTGGAGGGGGATTTTGGTAGCTAATAAATTCCGCAAAACGCATAACCTACGACGTGGACAGCTAAACAGCATGATACCCCATGACCACAGAAAAGCATGATGAATCAGGGCAGCTTAAAAGCCAATAAAAAAAAGTCAATCGAAAAAATTGAAACAATAATATAGAGTAGCCGTTTTCCTTCTTTGGCTCTTCCGCAAGCATAGAATAAACTCGACGCCTCGGTACACGAAGATGGCTACGCGCAAAAGGCAATTTTCGGAATAATCTACGGAAAGAGAAAAGAAAGCTCGGAAAAACGCGTGGGCTTTCTTTAGAAACAAAAAGGCAGTAACTAAAAAGCAGTTCAGGCGTTGCCGTTGAATTATGTATGAAGCGATCGTTTGCAAGTAATCATTCCAAGAGTAACATGTTGTTGTTGGTCAAGTGTCGTAGTGCCCGCCCATTCAAGCTAACAATTCTCAACGCAAGCCTAAAAATACGAAAGCTTAGAAGTTCTTCGCAGAAAGAAATGGGAACAGCGGAGATCAGATAAAAATATAGTACCAGGCGAATCATTAGGCGAGGAATAAAAAGTGAAACCTGGTTCAGGCGTCACATCAACAAGATCATAACCAGCGGGTTCGTTACCAACTGAGCAGGTCATTTTCAGTTCTCAGAATAATGACTCGTTTCCTCGGATTGCAATGTTTGTTGCAACTCAATGTCCACCCAACGCAAAGTCCGTTCGACTGTCCACGTCAACACGAGATATATTTCACCAGGTATCGTTTTCTTCTTCTTTTTTTTCTGCCTGGATTAACGAGCATTGTTGAGAGGGATATGGCCACATGGACGGCAAGCTCAGATAATAACACTGGGCGATACAATTGTGCGTTTCTCCTATAAAAAGTTGGAACGTTTTTCGATGCCTTCAGAGGGCGACCTTGGACGTTTCCCAGCAAATCGTGAGTACATCATTTTACACATTTCCCCATAAAGAAAATTTAGGTCTCAGTCAAACTAATCAAGCAAAAGCACTGCATGAGTTCATGTTGTCGCGGAAATGTTTCAAACAAAACGGGACTCTAAAAAAAAATTTACGATTTTCTATTTGTTTGTTTTTCATTGCAGAAATGTAGCGCTAGTTTTTCCGGACCGGACGGCAAAGTTTCAGAACGAACCGTATTCTGATTCAAAAGTTATCATTGATTTTGTTTTGAATTTTATTGGAAAAATGCGGTCGGTTCCGGTAGCTGAGCGGTTCGTCCTATTGGTCTTGGTCGGCCACCATTTGCCCAATGAAAGTTACGGAAAATCACTTAAAAGTTTTCAATAAGATAACCGTTAGTTTCTAAACATCGGAATCTAGTCCGAAACGCTAGCGTTCCATTTTGGGCGGAAACTTAGCATTCGGTATTGCGTAAACCATATGTGCAATCAAAAAAAAAATATTACAATTTATTTTATTTGAGAGGATATGGTTTCATTCTTGCGGGTAACACGCGACAGCACAAAATTAGCTTCAACTTTGGGAACCTTGGCTCGGAATAAAATAGAGCAGATATTGAAGCCGTGGCGAATACAAATAAGTGCCTTACAACTTGCTTGTAAACAAAAGTGCGTGCTTCATGGCTCAGCACTTTTTGGGGCGAGTTCGTGCTACAATTTTGACTGGTTCAAAACAAACGCACCGGGTATACTTTCCCGAGCAATGGGTGACGTCTGCGTCACATTCGTATAAAAACGGGTAACCCTTCGCTTGTTGAGAACACTCCAAGCCTCAGAATGAGTCCTAATTCATAGATATTGGGGACCTTTGGCAAACCGTTGCCTTGTTCCGAGTAACCTCACTACCGGAGCCTTTGAAGAATGCCTTTAAGCGCGTGCCCCGCGGCCACGGTACCACCCGGGCGCGCGCTTAAAAGCATACTTTAAGTGCTCCGGTAGTGCGGTACTCGGAACGCGGCAGCGGTTTGCTAAAAGTCCCTATTGAAACTCACACGAAAGTAAATCTTGAGAACCGTCTTCGCTAGCCTTGTAGAACATTATCAGTGTCCAATGGCACCGATAATGTTCTACAAACCAAACTATACCCAATGCGCATCTTCTGCTTTTCTATATGGTCATATCGCTTTTGCTGTTGCGTGAGGAACAAAGCGAGTGTTCCCGCTCCGGTTCATACAGCTCCAATTCTCGTTCTCTTCCCAGGCCTCGGAAACGATGAAGTCTGCCTGCGCAGTCATCGCGCTGCTGTCCGCGGTCGCGGTGTCTTCGCACCCGTCGGGATGCCACCGAGCGCCGACAGCAAGTCGTAAGCATTCGGAAGGAAATAAGAAACTAAACTAGGGTCACCGACAACGTAAGAGAGGCAGGGTGTGGCAAAGGCCCGAGCCTCCGCTGCCAATCAGATTGCGGGATGAGCCCGTAAGAAAGACGAAGAACCAATCACGGAGCGAGAAGCGTGAACATAATGTGCCTTACCCTGCGATTCTTAAAAGCTGTCGGGGACTCTCGTTGATTTGAACGGTCCAACCCGAGGGACAACCATAGCCTACTTTTCGCAAAAGAAAAGAAAACACTGCTTGCGTGCTGACTTGCGATTTTCACCGCTCATTTCTTTATTTCTTCGGAGGATTTAGGCGTAATAAATTAGCGTTTGTTTACTGACAACATAAGGATGTCGACCACGATTTGTTGTATACGGGTCAAACTCAAGCGCACAACATCCGCAAAAAATATTTAAGTAAAGGTGCAAACAACAGTGATCTTAAGAAAAAAATATTATAAGAAGCGTTTTTGATGGGCAGACATAAAAAAAACTAGCTTATAAAAAAATCAGTTTCTACAGTAATGTTATCTTCGAAGATAAGATAGGAAAAAAAATGAAAACAATATTATGTGTTCAATTATTTATTGAGTTCTGCACGTGTACACATTCCACCGAACAACCCGTCATAATATCCGGTTGTACTTTGTCGATCGTTTTTGGGAAAACCACTTAAGAACGAATAAATCAATTATTTCGACAATCACTTCGTTTTTCTGGGGTGCTTTAGTGTCATTTTTAAAGCAAGATACGATTTTTAACGGGACCACTCAACTCCAAAGTTTTGTCTGTCCGTGCATTTCCTGCTAAATTTAGCGGGGAAATTGAGATGATGAGACCTAAACACCAATTAAGCTTTCCGGCTTAATCCAGACAACATTAATGTCACGTGACCTCAAGTCACGTCACCTATACGGCTATTCAGTTTCCCCACTAAATGTAGGGCGGAAATATACGTCACGTGACTCATGCACCAAATAAGTTTCCCCGCTAGATTTAGCGGGAAAATCGACAAAACTCTAGGGTTTTCATCACTGCCCGAAACGACTGGCAAATATCTTCGAAACAGATTTAAATAATCGCTCTTTAATACTGCATTTTATGCATTATACCGGGTGATATTTTTTTATTTGAAACATATTTTCAAAAAAGGTGTTTTTACTGCTACGTGAACGCCGTCTTCCCTATATGTTTCTTGATCTCGGCGGATATTTAAGGGGCGACCAACCGTCACAGTCTTGTGAGTAATTAACTAACATTCGTTAATTACCTTGTGAAATATAAAAAAAATATAATTTTAATTAGAAATTTATTGAGCGTCGTTTAAAACCACTGCATCAGTAATTTTCGGAAAGACTTTGAGCGCGTCAAAAGCGCACCAGTGCGCTTAAGTTCCCACTCGTGCAGCAATAGCAAGGCTACCAGAGCGATAAGGCGCCCGCGCGATTTTTCCGTCTCGTATCAGAGACCTTGTCTTGTACCTGCTGCTTTTCCGTCCAGCGCACTAAAACGCTTGCCACGTGCCCTAAGTATTTCTAAAATGTATTGATTTAGAGGTTTTGGGTGACGCTCAGCCAACATAATTCAACCATACGTCTAATTTCACAAATTACAAAAGTTAATAAACTATGGCTAGTTGGGCTAGTTGGTTTTGCGTGATGGTGTAACAAGCCGAAAAAACACAGACGTAAACAAAGGAGAAAGGGACAGGACGCGGCGGAACTTTCAACTGAGTAATTTATTTGAATGAAAGGCTTTATAAAATATAAAAACCGGCACACATGGCAGAACACAAAGAAATCGTCCAACCCCTCCCCTTCCCCACCTCAAATTCCAGCGTCATTGGTTCTTCAGATAGTAGGATTCTTTGTGGGACACGGACTAAGAAGTTGTCGCTTACACAAGAGTTGTCGAGTTGGGACTTAATCAGAAAGGCTTCGTGAATTTCTCCGGCCGTTTTGTTTTGTTTTGTAATGGCCCATAACACAGGTCCCACTAACGATGGGGCTGCACTTCTCAGAGTTGAGCCGGCTAGAGAAATTCACGAAAGCTTCCCGATTCATTTCTACCACGACAACTCTTGTGTAAGAGCACCCTCTTTGTCCTTGTCCGATAAAGAATTATATCCGAAGAATTAGTGACGCTGGTATTGGAGGGGGGAGGTTAGACAACATATTTGTGTTCTGCCAAGTGTGCCAGTTTTTATATTTTTAAAATTATTTCATCCAAATAAACCATTCAGTTAAAAGTTACGCCGCGTCCTGTCCAGTTCTCGCTTCGTTTTCGTCCGTGCTTTTCATTTTTTTTGCGTATTACATGATGAATTAGTTAACACATTTCATTTATTCACTCATCAGACTGCGACGACTGTTTGCCCCTAAAACGTCCGCCGAGCTCAAGAAGCATAGAGCGAAGAGGGAATTCGCGGAACAGTAAATACGTCTTTTCGTCTTTCATCTGCTTCGATATAATAAAAAAAGAATATCATTCGGTATATAGGGACTTTAGAGGTAAAACGTCGCTGCCAATTTCTTTTTCTTTCTTCATAGCGCCGCCGGAGAAGCTCTTTCTGTGCTACTGGCGTGCGTCGTCCCACAACCGGGAAGGCGACGGCCATTTCTCAGTGGAACACATCGACACCCTGGCTTTGCACGCACCTGGTCTACTCGTTCGCCATTCTGGAGAACGACACGATCGCCCCGAACGACCCCTCCCTCGACCTCACGGATAACTCGGGTCTGGGTAAGCGCTCCAAGGATATTCTCTACTTGTGTGTTTGTCTAGAGTGATTGGGGAATTTAGTCAGCCACGGTGGGCACCAGGCGTCCCCGCCGTTGCGCCGACAGATTGCGCAACAGCCAGGGGGATCGTAGCCGAGATGGGCTAGCGCACAACACCCAGCCCGGAGCACGTGGAGCGAAAAATAGCGCTGTAGAACCCAGGGATCCTAGGTTCGATCCCCATCCCTGACCGTTTCGATCTGGATGAGCATCGTACCGGCATGCGGTCGTGCATCGCTACTGCGTGGTGCACGTTAAAGACCCCGGGCTAGCGGTTATACTGCACTGGCTAAATTTCTCAGCTACAACTGGGAGACCGTCGCCCGTTGAAGCAGACCAAGTTCTAGGCTGTATGAACATACCCACTCACCCCAATTTTGTGGCGCAACAGCCACCGCCATCGGTCGGTAGTGAGCATAGATTTCAGAATGACGCGATCAGGGTCGCATAGTTGATGGTCGCGTTTGCAATGCGTGCTGCCAGGAGGGTAACGAAAGCGTTGATCGTGGGCAAGCATGTCCGCCTCTCCGCACACTTTCGCCCAGAAAGCTTCCGCCGTTATTTGAGAACGCTGTCCTGTAGAGTTTCAGTTGACCCCACCTTTAAACCTGTAGGCTATCTGTCGGCTCGTGTGCCAAGTCAGAAACCTCTTGGTGGCATACGGGCATCATATAGCTAGAAATTTCAAGTTCTTGATTTTTCTTTATTTTTACTTTTTGCTGCAGGTTTGTTTGTTGAATTTGAATACACGGGATATTCACCGTCCTTTGGCACCGCTGTGGAAAATCCCAGCAGGATAGGTTGAAATACCCATTTGTGGGATCCCTTCAAAACAGACAACGATCCCTTAGAATCACGTGGCATGTAGGAAAGAAAGAAAAACGCGTTTCGACGTTTTTTGTGATACCGCGTTCTTATTCGCGACTCCAATTCACTGTAGGTGGCGCCACTCGTTTTCCAAGATGGCCGGTTTAGTGAGGGTCGGAGATGCGTGCCACTGCTGAGCCTGTCTAGTTTGCTGGCTTCACTGAGCGACACAAATTATTTCTGGTCATACTAGGGAGCTAGGGTGTTATAAGCGCAGGTCACCTCTTTATCCTGAAAAGCAAAAACGGTATTTAGCGTAATATTTAGGCCAGGAGGTATGTTTTAATTCCGGAGCAAAGCCGAAACTTACCTTTATTTTGGATTTAATTTCTCGGTATCGGTCTTAATTTCAGATTCTTTCATAACTCAAAATGTGTCTCACACCGTAATTATTTAGTTAAAGAAGTTGTTCGCGGAAAAGTTCGTCCCTTCAAAGACAGGGTCTTTCATACACCTTAGAGGTAACATATAATGCTGTAGTTGTTGAAAAATTCAGTGCGGATATTTGTGCGTTCGTGCTGCCTTTTCTGGCTAACATAATTGTCATATGAAATAATGAACTGCGGGCCTTTCAACGGCTTTTGGGGTATTTAGAAGATTAATTGCTTTAATATCTTTACCAGAACGAGAATGACAGAATAAATCCAGTTTATACGATATGTTCACAAAACGCATGAATTAAGAAACGCTGTTCTCATTCGAATAATTCAAAGACGCAATCCGAGTCAGGCAGCTGAACTTTGCGTGTTTTTAAAGCAACGCGTGACGCATGAGTTTATATTGCATCCAGAGTTGTCAAGATAGACTCTTGGTCTATGTTGATAACGATGTCAGAGGTCTTCATGTCATAAAAGGAAAACAAAATGACACCTTTAAGAAAAAACGGTAATGGATAAATGGCGTAGTTTTGTGATCGTAGCGTTAATTGAGGGCATACATTGCCGCGATTTGTATTAATAATAGTATAAATATTAATATTAAGATATTTTAATACTCCATTTTCAAGCTCTAAAATAATGAGTTGCTTATGATCTAATTTCAAACACGCGAACAAGTATGACTATCTAAAGTGTGCTAATTATCATCATTGGTGCCAATTGCAGCATTTTTAATTACAAAGTTATAAAATAAATAAAGCCTAAAATCATTGACAACACCCTAGCTAAAGTGAGAAATTCATGTAAAATTAGATTAATGAGGATACTATTAAAGTAGCGACTTTTGACAATCGGCAAAACTTCCACCGAATTCCCCCCTCCCCCCAGAAAAAAAAAATGTATTACTTTTTTTCTAACATTTATTTCCTTTCGTATTTGTTCGCCGTCGTTTTGCCATCCTCAGCCTTTCCAGTTCGAAGGAACGCCTACCTGCTTGCGCGTCTGCACACTGCAGCATGTTTCGTTGGTGTTGGAAAACGGTGAAACAGTAGTGAGTTTTAGTATTGCATATACGAGCGAACGCAAGCGCTGTGTGTTTGCGTTAGCTTTGCATGTTCCACGCTGCGCGCGCGCGGAACCCGAAATTGCGGTCTTGGATCGGAGCATGGCAACGATGCGCGCGGGAAACGTGAAGCAAGCCACCCTAACGCAAACGCACAGCGCTTGCGTTTGCTTCTATGCGCAATACTCAAACTCTCTGATAAGGTACAATCCCATACCGGCTGCAGCACCACGTTGGGACAGTGAAGAGTGTTGTTTGCATTCGGAAACGACATTTCGCGAGCCACGATCGCGAGCAGTTCCGCCGTGCCCGCTGAGCAGGAGAATCGGGGGACCCTCACTAGAGCGCTTCCCGTTTCCGCCGCGGGAGGGCGAGCGGCGAGCTGGAGACGCGAATAGCATCCTCAACGGTCTATCGTGAGTTAGAGCGGACGATAACAAGACGCGCAGATGAGCCAGGAAACGTGCCTGCTCGACGCACCGACGATCTGCACCACTGATCTCTATGAAAATTGCTGGACCGCGTTTGCCCGCTCCGCGAATGCGGCCACTGGCGGCCATCTTTCTGGCAGAGTTATATCACCTCCAACCAAGGTACAGCTGCTGCAGCCACTATCATCCCTCCATGGCAGACAGCGTTGTGGCAGTTGTGGTGGAAGGCTGCCATCAAATAGCGTGGGTGATATTTCATGCTCGATTGAAATTGTTTGACAAAACATATTTTTGAAACTTAGCGTGAACGGTAGCCCGATCTTTAAGGAAGGACCCGGTGAAAGTTCCACGAAATTGCAGTACCGGGGAAAAGCAGCACAGTACGCATCGAAAGTCGCATCGAAAGAGGCATCGAAAGCAGACGCCGCTACGGAGTCTGCTTTCGATGCGAGCTGCGCTGCTTTCCCCGGTGCTGCGCTTTCGTAGAACTTTCGCGGGGTCCTCAAAGATGAGGCTACCGTTCACGCCGGGTCTCAAAAATCTGTTTCGTCGAACAACTTCAATCAAGCACGAAATACCACCCACGGTACAGTGTACTATACCCGTTTTCACCTCAAGAACCATAGTAAAACAAGTCCGGCTCCTTGCGGAGCATTACTAATTTCCCCCTTTATGTTGATAATTAAGATATATGTAGGTGAATTTTAGATTGGATATATGTTATCTTACCAAGACGTACACGTTCCAAACGCCAAAAGCATCGCTTTTTCCTCCGACAACCAAATCTCGTAAGAACTACTTCGCGCTGCGTATGAATACTGAGCAAAACTTCCTGTTTTCTTGAGGTGAAAACGGGTATAGGTTCACAGCTATTTTCTGGCAGCCTGCAGCCATTGCGCTGTCCGCCATATTACTATGATGGCTAGAGATAATATAACTCTACCAAAAAGATGGCCGACCGTGGCCGCATTCCCGTCCATAGGCGGAGCTGGCCAAACGCGATCCAGCAAATAGACATAGAGATCAGTGATCTGCACCAACCTGCGCCACAACTGCGCACTGGGCATCGTGAATAACGCACCAGACTGTGCCTTCAGGCTGTCTTTTGTATGGTGTATTAGTAGTACAACCGCGGATTTAGAGGTGTTGGTTTGAGTCACGCGTACGAAACTCCAAAAGCAACGATGTTTCTATTTGAACATATAAAAAGAAGCTTTTGGCGTAAACATTTGATTTTAATATTAAAATGATTCATCTGAGTTTGCTCGAGAGCATTGCGCGTGGCCCACAGAAACACGAGGCTCAGCCTCCTCTATACTCACAAAGCCTGGCAGTTCGACGGCAGAGCCATAGAGTGCCCGGTCGAAGATTTGGAGCTCGAGAATCTGGTATACCAGAAAGCATTTCTCGGGAAACCTGGACGTCAGCGCACAGCTTTTGCAGCGACGAGGACACGAAACATGGTTTTCAATCCCGACGAGAAAAGGAGCGGTAGCGCGAGGAACGCGAGGAGCACGAGCGGACATTCCATGGCTCGGGAGAAGTGTGTTTCGGCGTCTCGCCGCAGCGGGGCGCCCGTCACCTGGCTCTCTTCTCATCCGTTGTCTGCCGCTGTAACTCTTCACCTTCGGCGGCCGCGTCTCGTAGAGATCTGCCATGCTTTGTCAGTATAGAGGAGGCTATGGTTCTGCATGCGATACTGTGATTAACCCCCCCCCCTTTTACACACACACACACAAACACACAAGACGAAGTAGTAGTGTTGTAAAATTATAAACGAAAAAGTATTAACGCGCGTCAGTCATACTTTTGGAAAAACACTTCAAAATATACTTACGATACAAACTGGAGTTAAGTGATCAGAGGCTAAGAGGTTAACAAAATTAATTTTTTTAGAGGCTAAATTTCGACCTAGCAGCTTCATTTTTATAGAAACTAATGAATGTGTGTAAAAAAAGAAACATAGCACTGCGACTAGGAATTTTCACGTAACACGTTTCGTCACCATCAGGGACAATCACTAGCAATAAACTATTGATATAATAACAGTAATTCTAGCGCTCTAAACTACACATGGTCTGGTTAATTTCAATCAATGCTTCAAGTAAAATATAGCTTTCTTGGATACAACTAGTGCTCTTTTCACAAATGCACAAGAAATCCCATTCAACTGGCTTTTTTTTTCATCCCCCAAAAAGGCATGTACAGGAAGTTCAACGACCTCAAGCTAGAAAACCCCGACTTGAAGACAATCATCGCCATCGGGGGCTGGAACGAAGGATCCGAAAAGTATTCCAACATGTCGAAGACGGCGGAGGGAAGGAAGAGATTTGTGGACAGTGTGCTCGAATTCCTTGACCGCCACGGCTTCGACGGACTCGACCTGAACTGGGAGTACCCGTCGCGGAGGGGAGGGTTCCCGGAGGACCGCGAGAACCACGCCCTGCTGCTCAAGGTAAATCACTCCGCGGGCATTTTTAGAACAGCGTCTTCCAGGGACAGATCAGGACGTAGTCACTGATCTACGACCACTGGACGACCTCAGTATTCGGGAAAACCTATTCGCAGTGGCTTTCAATTATGTCGTAGTGATAGAGCTGCGCCTGTTTTGAAACATATCTTTAATCTTCCTTCGTGAAATGCAATAACATGCTTTGGAAAATGCTATTCTATTGCCCCCTCCTTCCAAAAAAATTAATACAAAAGCACTTTTTTTATTTTTCTTTAATAACTAAAAACAATTACTATAAAGCAGAAGTTGGCTTCAGCTTTACGGTGAAAACAACTCCTTTGGACTTAAGAATATTCTTTTTAGCATTATTTTATGCTAGGTCATCCGCGAATGAGTTGTTTTCCCTTATACTATTTTCAGGAGCTCAGGATGCACTGGACCAGGAAAATCGCACGCTCATCGCCTCCGTATCTCTGAAAATCGAGACGGTCAACGTGTCCTACAACGTACCCGAAGTTATGAAGTAAGACTTGGTTTTACACACCGCTGGAAAGGAGGCGACGTTTTCACCAGCGTTTGCTGTATAAAGTTTAAAGAGGTGGGAGGATCTTCTCCTGAACCCTGGACCTCTAACCGTATTTAAATATAGCAAATAATTTGTTACACTGGCACCATTAACCGCAGTTAAGTGCGATTGATGTCAGACATACTTCTGCGGTTAAGGGTACCCGACGGGCCTCCTAAACATCAGTCACGCCTGATATGTTTAACAGTTACTGCCAGCTATACTCTAGTTGAAAGGGCATCCTGTATCGCAGTTAAGTCTGACATCACTTACACCTAACAGCGGTTAATCGTGCCGTGTAGCTATAGATATAATTACGTGGGCTCTGCCCCGCCCTGGGCTTTCCTGGTGTGAAGCGTGCTTACTCGACAGGTCCGTCCATGTGCTCAACGTGATGAGGTACGACTTTTTTGGTGCCTGGAACAACTACACCGGCCACAACTCTCCCTCCGCGCAAGGAAGGGTGGCAACGAACTGGAGCAGACACTGAACGTGGTACGTGTTAGAACTGAGGACGATCGAACATTAACAGACTCCCGACAGCTAAGATGATCCGAACTGCGAATGAAGCAAACACCCCTGAAACTCTTGAAGACGATTTCCACTGATTGGACGCAGCTGGTATACTGATAGAGAGATGGGTGAGACTTTACTCTTTGTATCAGGAGGCAAGTGTCGCCACCTACGTGAGACTGAGACACCTTTTTGCTGACACTAAAGCTGCGGTCACACTGCCCATACCTCATAGCAACGACACTGAGTTTCCTACAAACATGATGGCGGAATTATCTCCGGACGTGCCTCGAGCATTTTCGAAGTACATCATACAGTGTCTGAAGACTGTGTTGTGGGCGATGCATTTGCAGAATGAGGGCAAGCATACATATGTACGAGGCAAACATACCCCGAACATGCATTCGCAGATAAATAGGCCATCATATGTCTGCAGCCAATACCGCGTCTTGTGTATGATGCAGGAGCAGTACGACTGCGGCATACTGCACGAGTCCCACTAGAGCGACAAACAGAAACAACCGACATCGACAAGACGCAACCATATTTGTAGACACGTCGCAGGGTGAATACGCTGCAGGTCATCCATAAAGCATTTTGCTTTGTCGTGTTTGGAGAAAGGAGGCTTAATTCTAATGTGCTGGAACTCGATCGTCGACCTTGGTGGCCAAGCAAAACGGCCCATTTGAGATCGAGTCTGGTGATTTCAGACATCCTGTATTTTTTGGATTATTTGCAAACGCAAAAGCTCTTGCCATGAATACTCTCGCTCAATTAAGTAGCCTGCTTGTTTTTCCAATTTTTTATACAATTCTTACTCATCAAACTATTATGGATCATTATTTTCCCCTTGAGCTATATAACAGTATGATCCCATGCTATCTCACTTTATGTAACATTGAATGCTTGTTTACTTTCGATGCTTTTTTTATTATTTACATATACTGTGACCTCTATGAGGTCAATTCAGGAGTAGTGTAAATACTGAAACAAAATGACAGCCAAACAATAAAATATGCCTTTGAACATAACAGAAATTGAAAAAACTAATACGTCATGTATTAGTCAAAAGACATAGGCAGAACCGCACTAATAAAATCACCATAGGGAAGAGTGCGTATTTTCCCATCGAGATTATTCCAAATTTCAATACTACGTGAAGAAAACGAATATTTAAATTCGTTAGTATGAGACTGAGAAAGAACAATATTTAGTGAATGTGATCGTCTGCGTGTACTAGTAGAGAATGAAATATATTTCTTCGCTCAATTCCACAGTTCTCATTAACAATTTTGCGTAAAAGTTTAATTCTATCATTTGTTCACCTCCTAGGCAATGGCTCCAGCCCCAGAGATCAAAACGCCGAGGAGGGAGATAAATTACGACCATACCGTCATACCTATTCAAACTAAACCTTACAGCCTTGGCCTGAATATATTCAATGAGATTAATGTCTTCTTACGATGAGGATCTCAAACAACAGATCCGTACTCCCAGATGAGTCTAACAAGGGTCTTATAAACACAAAGTTAAACCTCTTAAGTAGAGTGCTTGCGAGTACTTTCAAATATAACATACATTTTTTAAGAGCGCGAGAACATATAAAGTCCACGTGCTTGTCCCATTTGAGGTTTGACAAAGAAAACACCTAAATATTTGAATTCTATAACTTCATTCAAAATTACATCATCGATGCCCCAGCTAAAAACTAAAAGTGAGCTCTCATTCGTAAATCTCATAAGCACAGTTTTATCAAAGTTTCATTAAAAGGCGAATTGTCATTATATAAAATTCAGCCATCTGCATAAAGACGAATTTTAACTGGTTTGTTTTTCTTAATATCATTTATATATAAAATAAATAAAAGAGACCCTAACACCGATCCCTGAAGTACACCTGAGCTGACCGAAATTTCTGAAGAGAAGGCATTCGCAAATAAAGCAGTCTGCGACCTGCAATTCAAATAATCTGAAATCCAATCGAACAGAAAGAAGTTCTTAAGAATGACTTTTAACTTTAAAAAGTTGAGGTGTGGCACTTTATCAAAGGCCTTCGAATAGTCGATACAAATGGTGTCAACTAATGATGAAGCAATGTCATGAGTAAATTCCAGAAGTGCGAAGTGGTTGAGGAAAAGACGACGAAAACCGTGTTAACAAAGTAAAAAATTGCGTTCGTGATGATTGGACATATTCTTGCACACTATGCGTTCGAGGAGTTTACTACAAAAGGATGTAAGAGAAATTTGTCTATAATTCATAAGGCTCTGTTTGTTGCCGGATTTAAAATTGGAAACTATTCTTGCTGACTTCCAAAGTCGAGGGAAAATTCCAGATGAAAGAGACTTCCGGAAATTTATAGTTAAATATCTCGACGTCCAGACGGGGTAACGACGCAGAAAAGAATTTGGAATATCATCCGGGATGAACTCTTTTTACAGTCGAGGTTCAGGAGCACATTAAGTACACCAAATCATTAACCTGAATGCCTGTTATCGGCGGACACGACATAATGGGACAAAAACTAGGTTGGCAGCCGTTATGTACAGTATAAACAGACCTAACATATTCATTAAAGCTATTCGAAATAACAGAAGGGTCAGAAACATTTATCCTGAATAATGAAGTTATTCCACAATAATGGCACTTCTAATTGTCTCGCGGTATGGTTAATCTTCTGTAAAACTGCTACTGGGCGCTTTCAGGTAAGATCGAACAACAATGTCCAATAACCATCTTTAGTGTTGATGAAAAAAAATATTTTGCTGGCTCCATGCCTCCCAAAAATAAAACCAATCCTTGTTTAAAAAAAAAATTGTCTTTGTGAACACAAAAATTGTAAGCACCCTCCCAGTCACGTGCGCCTTTTGCGTATCGCGCGATGTTGGCGATTCGGGCGGCTTCCCCAAAAACACTGTTCTAACTACGGGTCTAAAAATATTTACTTACAAATTAGGCATATGAAGGATTGACAAAAAGTATTAATCACCGAGTATTAGGGTATTTATTTTGAGAAACAAAATCGCAAATACGCCGTTTTGCGAAATAACGCTCTGGATTGAAGATTTGTTTTCTCCATATCTTAAACAGCTAAGGTCTTCAAACTTTGCCACTGTGTTGCGCTGTATATATTTCATCTTTACATGAAATATCGTTGTCCTGGTTAACAAGAGAAATTTACAAGAATTGTTCACACAGGAACATTGAACTAAAATGCATTATTTTGAAAGTCATTTAAAATAAAGGTCATTGTTAAGTTATAAAGCGAGAAATATGACCAAATTGACGCTTACGTGGTTGCCATAAATGTGGTATTCACATACCCATTCTTCACAATTTCATCATTATAAAAACGCGTAAAAATGCTACAGGGGGGGGGGGGTTGGTCAGGAAAATACAAAGTGACAGCACAGAGGAGGACGGTAGTTTTGAAAGGAAAATTCCTCAAAAATTATGTACAACCGATCCAAAAATTCTTATGGGCCGGAGAAATCGAGAGGTGCCTCCCTGTCACATGCTTCGCGGTGCCTGTTTCATCAGCCGGCCTGTAGCGTCTCTGTCTACACGACGTAAAGGAAGCCACCAGAGCGACTTTGCAAACAGATTAGCGTATACAACCTTGTCGGTAACATGATATAGGAGGTAGGGCGCAGCAGTTTTTTGGGGAAGCCGCCCGAAATGCCAACATCGCACGATACGGAAAACGCGCACGTGACTGTGAGGGTGCTAACAACTTTTTTCTGAAAGACAGATCTTTTTTTTTTTTTTGCAAAACAAGGATTGATTTGATTCTCCTTCGCATGGAGCCAGCAAAATATGTTTGTTTCATCAAAATTAAAATTGGTCACCGGACATGGTTCTTCGATCTTATCTGAAAACGCCCTACTGCACTGTACATTTGTTGTTTTTTTTGGCATATAATCCCTGAAAAAATTATATTAGTGAAAGCAAATAAATTAAATCAAACGAAGCAATCTTTTGTCCCTACGAGAATACCGAGTCTTGGCGTGCTGTTCGTTAATGTTCTGAAAAACCTCTTACGGTGTTTCAATCCAGCGATCGATCAATTCGTAAGTGAGTTGATTAAACTTCCCGTACAGCGTACTTGTACAATAAAAGCACAATTGGGGATCAGTGGCCGAGTGGGCTAGCGCACACTAAAGTCATTGGATCCTGGGAAATTAGCGCTATTGCCTTCTCTATCTGCTAACCGGACACACACGGATACTAACATACCGACGACTAAAACCTCGCAAGGCGATTGGCTAATCAGTCTACGTTGCCATGACAATCGCCATATCGATCCATTCAAATCGTAGAAGCTCCCAGAGGTTCGTTCTAAACCAGTTTCGCCAAGATCACTATGGAGGATCATCGTACTGGAAGCCTTCCTCGCCTGTATAAACGTTTTTGGCACTGTGTATGCAATCAACTCTTCAATCATGCCCATCTCCACGGATCTCTTACAATTATTTTGTTCTTCTCGCGTATTTCAAAACAGTAAAATTATTTTTAGCGCCTCCAAGCACCGACGCAGCATGTGGTGTTGGTACGAAGATGTGCGCTTGTTTCGTCGGTGTTTGGATAGCGAAACCTCGGTATACAAGAAACGTTTCCATAAAGCTACCCGTTACCAGCGAATTTAGATCGGCTCACCAAGAAAGAAGGGGTCAAGGATAAATTGCTCATTTCATGCACCAAGATGGCGACCATACGGGGAGCTTGGCGCAACTTTCCCAGGATCCAGTCATGCACACACCAGCTTCGAGCACGTGGAGCGAAAGTTCGCGCTTTAGAACCCAGGGATTCTGGGTTCGATCCCCACCCTCCCCGTTTCGGTCTGGAAGAGCATCATGGCGGCATGCGGTCGTGTTACACTACTGCGTGGTGAACGTTAAAGGCCCCAGGCTACCTGTTGTACTGCACTGTGTAAATTGCTCATGTACAGCTGAGAGAGAAGTCGCCGTTTGAGGCAGACTAACTTAAGACTGTATAAACATACACACAAACACAATCAAAGAACAATCCGACTTCATAGTTGCTCCTAATTGGCTACCCTGCTTGGATTTCTCTCCGCTTTAGTGCGTTTTACGGTGGGGTGGAGTGGAACGACCGTTGCTTAAAAATCTCTGACGATTACGCTTTGGTAGGTCCAGAAACATATTAGAACAAATTTCAAAAAGGAGGGTTGGGGGTCAAATATTTCTAAGGGCTGCGCAAGTACCACCATTAAGACAGAATATACAATCCATCCATTCATCGCAGGAAACTGGCCTCGAGTTCTGGATCGACAAGGGAGCTAACGTCAGCAAGATGGTGTTAGGACTGCCGCTCTTTGGTCGAACCTTCACCCTGGACGACCCCGAGAACTCTGGTTACTTGGCCCCTGCCACTCAGCCAGGCCATGCGGGAAACTACACCAAAGTCGCCGGATTCCTCGGCTACAATGAGGTACCAGTCTGCCTTACAGCGCATCTCATGCAAAGCTGCCCCCAGCTTAACCGCTTCGCTTCCAAATCGTCTTTCCATGTGTTGCCAGGCATAAAGCCCTCAAGGCTGATTCACATATTTAAGTTTACGTTTGTGACCGAGTGCCATGTGGTCTCTGGTAACCGCTTAGCACACTGGCACGCCGGCGCCATCTATCGGATAAACCTGGAACACTCATACCCGAGCGTACATATTTTTCAATTTTATTCTACGGACCATTTTTTCGCCGTGGGGTCAAAATAATTCTGACAATGGTATAAGCTGGGTTCCGTGTTTTCGATACTTATTTTTTCACATTGAAAGTTTATTTTTAATTTTAACTTTTTCCCGAATTCGGTGTTTTTCGTTGTCTATGTGCGATATCCGAAATAAACACCGACCCACAAATTGGGGTTTTTACTATATGAGCCCCGATAAATCCACCAATCGGAGTTAATAGAAGCTCATGTGGTAAAAGCAAACGTATATCTGGCGCGCTCTAGAAAACACGACGTTATATGCATTATTTATTACTATAGAAAGCGCATAGAAACAATTTCCGAAGAAATAAGCAGCGTCGCGGACAGTGCAGTGCCGGTCAGTGCCTGGGTTAGACATAAAGAAATTTATTTACAAAGGTTTCCTGTCGTGAAACGATGGTTTTCCTTCTTAATAGCAAGCTTCAATCCGGTGTTTTTCGGTTTTGCTGATTTCGGAAAAAATCCTTCGGAGGTTATTTTTCGGTGATTATCGGTATATACCGAAAACACAGAACCCTAGTTATAAGCAACTCTTTCTCGCGGATATTGCGTAAATTTGATCTCGCAAATAGCAAAAACTTTCAGTCTATAATCATTCGAAGGTTGGAAAGCTTCCAGGTGCACCGAGAAATCGCGGCAATGCGCCAGTCTGTTAAGCGGTTACAAGGCGTCGCAAAACACTTAGTCACAGTCAAAACGCAAATGTGTAAACCTTCGAGCCTTGTTTAAGGCTAGACTACCAGTGAATTCGGTCGTTTTCAGTCAGCACATTCGTAAGAATGAGGCTTAGCTGCTAGACAAGATCAATTCAGCGTCCCTTTACCATTTTAGACCTACTCGACTCTGACGTCACGCCACTGGGGTGGCGCTGCTGTCGGCACTGCGCATGCGCAGACGCCACGCCTCAGAGAATCTGGGCCGACTTGCTAGAACCAGCGTCTCAGCTGAGACTGGGTGAAAGAAAGCACTACCAAAGCCAGCGCACGAGCTGAGCGGGACTCAAGCTGCGTCTCAAGACGCTCGCGCGCCCAGCCTTTGCAGTGCTTTCTTTCACCCAGTCTCAGCTGAGACGCTGTTCTAGCAAGCCGGCCCTGGTTTCTGCGCGTGCGCAGTACCCCCACCCGGCGTGGGCAAACGCGGGCCTCTTTGCAAACAGTGTGTTTGTCGATACTCCGGTTCACTTCACGTATCCGAAGGCAGCCGACACTACAACCCGATGGAGCCAATCAAACAGCGGCAAAACTGCATCGTCACGGTGCTCATCGCCGCTTTAAACTCTTCTTGTCACGCTTTACAATGTGTACTCAATTTAAAACTTAATTCGAGACTACAGTCTACCGGTAGGAAGGATTACCCCATGTCTATAAATTCCACGGGGTGGCCCTCTTAGCTTTACCGAGATTAATTCTTGTGACCCAGATCTGCATGCTGCGCCGCTCTGGTGGCTGGAAGGAAAGTCGCGACCCCGACGTCGGCGCACCGGTGATCGTCGAGGAAGACCAGTGGATTGGCTATGACGACGCCGAGAGTTTGAAAAAGAAGGTGAGTTTTAAACAGGACCGATCGTGAAAGCTCCCCAGAGATACAGAAATCGCCCCACTAACGTCCGCGTATCAGAGAAGCTTCAGCCCTAACGCTGCCCGCTGTTATCTGTCACACGCAGCTCGCCACGGTAAATGGTTGTCAATAAGAACAGTATCCGTAAGCTCCTGGCTCGAGAAGCGACACTTCTTTTCCGCCATCGTGAGGCACAATCGCACAACACTATGCAGGTGGTTTGCATACGGGCGGTTTCCACAGATGCAGCATCTAAACGCACGTTCACACAGCTACGTTCGCGCGCGACTGCCACCACTTGCCCCTCATTAAGACGGCTAGCGTCGAGCTGTTGCTATGGCGACCCTTGCAACAAGCCAATGGGGAGGCGCTGTGCAGCACGTCGCAACGCAACGCAACGCAACGCAGTCGATGCAATTTTAGGGAGTTTTAGAATAGCGCACGCTAAAGCTTTACGCACGCAAAGAATAGCGTCGTCGACACTGCGCATTCTCCGAACGCAAACCAGGTTTTGCGCTTTGCGTGCGCAATTTTAGCGTGCGCTATTTCTCGGAAATAGCATGCGTACGCAAAGAGTCTTTGCGCTTCTCCAAGGAGGATTCGCGATGACAAGTTAACTAAAACCAAGACGAGCACAGTTTTAAAAAAATGGCGGCCCCCAGGACCATGGCTGCGGTCGCTTTGGCGGTGTCATGAGCGCGACGTCGGCGGCATCCTCGCGGCTGCGATTTTCAATACGGGACCACGGCACGACATTGCACTCGGTTTGGAAAACCCAGTAGGGTGGGCAACGATCACCGGCAACTTGATGCGTGCGACGAGCGAGCATTTATCGGAGCGAGCATTTATCGGCGAAGGTCAGTACACCCTTGCCGAGGCGACAGATGCGGCGGACACGACCGGTCGACCGCTCGCGTCGCACTCTCACGTTTAAACAACTGTAAAATTGTTACTCCGGACCAAAAATCTTGTTTTTTCTCAAGTTGCAGCATTTCGTGTGTGAAATACATATCGTGACTGTATCTTGGTGGCGTTGCAAGCGCCAGATGCTTGGGCTTCTGCGTCGCGGCGGAGAAGCGCTATTCTAAAACTCCCTTGCGTCGCGTGCGCTAAAGTAAGCGCTAAATATAGCGCTAGCGTGCGCTAAAATTGCGTACGTTATTCTAAAACTCCCTATTGTGTGAAAAGCCTTAAGAGGGTCTTCCCACAGGACACCTTTTCTGCTGAGCACAGGAAAACAATCTTGCACGCTTCTAAAAGAGAAAAACGTGAACGTTTAGGCGCACGGTTGCAGCGAGGGCAGGAACCACGCAAACACAACCGCTTTCCTTTTCCCCTCTTCACCGTCAGCTCCTCCCCTTTTTTGTTTTCGGGAGGTTCGGGATTGACAACAACAGCGGAGCAAGCTTCCGTCCTGCAAATGCTGTGCACAGTTCAAAGTGCGTCCTCTTTGGACAGCCTTGCAAACGAGTTATACTCCGTCACCGAAACAAGGACGGATGGAGCATCGGATTTTTAAACCGTGGGTTGTCCATTTTCGTGTCACTTCTGCGTGAGAAATCATTAAGCCGTTTTCTGCATGGACATATTGATCATCTATGACTTTTGGTTATGTAGTGTACTAAATAATATCTTCCCCATTTTTCGTTGTCTTCTGCTCTTTTGTTAGTTTACACTTTGAATAGCCGCGCTTAGCGTGCAGTTATACTCTATTTCACCTTACGATTTACCGAAGCGGACGCCACGAGGCACCGGAGTCAATCCATAGCTGGGAGCAGTGCTTAAAGTCAGGGCGGTCTCGGAGGGTCTCGGGCCCGCCGGTGGTTTGGAAGGGTGGTTTGAGATAACCCGCCATAGGTGTGGCGTTGGTGAAAACACAATCATAAATATTGCATGTTGTAATCGGAAATGTTAGGATCATCCCGATTAAACTTCTGTTGAGTAGCCATGCCTACTTCGTGTGGAGCGAAATGCGGATATTAAAGAGACACTATAATTACTGGCGAGATAAATATCTGAAAGTCTCGTAGTTCTGGTCGGATTGCGCATTCGTCGCGCCAGTTCCGGTACATCGTGAGGTGAAAGGAGCCACATCTATATGCTTCCAACCTTCGAAACTCCCGAGCAAGAGAGACTGTCACTTGAAAGCGACTGAACGTCGGTTGGTTTCTCGAGGTAGTACAAAACTAAAAGTGCGTTCTTCTGTACGGCCCTAATCGGGGCGTGAATCATTGTGTTCACGCTTCTCGCTCGTGATTAGTTCTTTGGCGGTGTTATCCGTTGATGTCACAACCTCATTGACTGCGATAAGAACATTCCCGGGACTCGACACGCCCTGCGTTTATGAAGTTATCGGTGACTCTATGCAGAAACGCTGAGAGGATACCAGACGCTGGTGCAAAGCGGGTCGTCTGCACAGTGTTTACAGTCCCTCTCGCAACGCAGGTGGCCTTCGCCCTCTCCAAGGGTCTTGCGGGAGCTATGGTCTGGTCCATCGAAACAGACGACTTCGGAGGACACTGTGGGGACACCAAGAATCCACTCCAGAGCGCCATCAAGGAGGCACTGCGTCTTACGCCTGTCCCGCCTGACTCACGTGGTCCATGTGGCGGTTGTGGTGGAGGTGGCGGAGGTGGCGGCGGCGGCGGAGGTGGTGGAGGTGGCGGGGGTGGCGGTTGTGGAGGAGGTGGAGGAGGTGGTGGGGGTGGAGGTTGGGGCAGCGGTGGGGGAGGTGGCGGGGGTGGCGGTTGGGGTGGAGGTGGTGGGGGTGGCGGTTGTGGCTAAGGTCGCTCATGTGGCCCATGGCTCAGGTGGCCACTGCAAGGGCGCCGGTGGTTACTCGACCCACGAAAACCAGTAGCGGCCCGCCCTCCGACGTTAAATTCAAGCGTACGTCAAGCGGTTTGTTCGCCCACCCAGAATCGGTCAAGAAGTACATGTCTTTAGACACGATGCTTATAAGTGCCCATTCTTTAAGTGCACCACTTTTAGCCTCGAGAAACGGGAGTGCATACACGATCCAGAAATCTACCGCAGAGAAAGAAAGGCTTCATAAAGGAGTGTAATTTTTAATAATCGTTCTTCTGGCTACAAAGATGACCCAGGTCCCGATAGTCTTTACGCGCCTTGTCGGGTGAACATTCGATCATGTTTAATAAAACTCGGAAAACGTCTTCTGACTTTGTATTATTATGGAGCGACTAAAAAGTCCTCCGGCAGTTGAGCTTGCATGTTGCCCAAGAAGATCCGAAAGACCATCGAAAGAATGGTCCAAGCTTTTAGCAGCACAATACACTCAAATAGTTTCTTCTTTTTTTCTCTCTGTTCACGAAACTTGACCGCTGCCGTTCCAGTTCTCATTCAAGACCAACATCAGGTAGAGTTAATGTTCGTATTGTAAGCATATGTACTGTAACGTCAGGGTGCTGCACAACGAGAAACTACTGTAAAATGAAATCTTGTCTGCCGTCAGGCGTTCACTACGGTTCTTGCTAGCCGTTAACAGAGAACTTCAACATTTTGTCTATTCATAAACTTCAGAAGCTAGATGGCCTGCTGATTTGTGTATTAACGATCATGCTTTGATGTCAAATAAAGGATTGATACAGCTCACTTGATTTCTAATCACTGAAAAATGGTGGATGTTTCTTTTGCCTTCTATCTGTCGCCGTGTGCGTTATGATGATGCCGTTTTGTTCAAGTTTTAATAGTCATTTAAAATACCTTACATATGAATCACACACAGGAAGCCAGTACAGAACTAATACGTGCACATAAACCAAACTAATTTTGTCCCTGAAAAAAAAAACATTTTTTTTCACCGTTTGCTACGTTACATTTTTGTCCCTAATGAAATAGTTTCGCTTTTTTCTTGATCGTTTAATTTAATCTACACCGCTAAGAGGACATCATTGCAGAAAGATAACGAAAGTACAAGTATACAGAATATATATACAGAAATACTCATAAAGTATACTCCCGAGAGTAACATACGTTTTCACGCACATTGCACTCGCGAAACACATACACACGGCGTCGATTCTTGATCGGTATCCAAGTGTGCGAAGGCACGGAGACGCAGCACATCGGCTTGCCAAGGACGCTTTCATCACGCTGCGATACCGACGAAACTTGCTTTCGAAGGGGTGTGCATTTTTCCTGCGGCGCTGCGCTTTCGCAATAATGTTCGTGTGTTTTCATGGCCAAGTGCCGCCTTTTACACAAGGTTTTAAAAACGTTATTCGGCGAAGGGCTACGAACGAGTAAAGACCGTGTCTTCAGCTAGCTGCCGCCAGCCTCCGCAACGCTCCGAAAAGGCGATTTTTCAGCATGCAAGATGGCCGTCCGGTTGCCGCACACTTGCGGCTGCAGCGACCAAGCGGCATGCTCGATCCAGCAAATGTCATAGAGCTCAGTGGCCATATTTCAAGATCCCTTTTCGAGGTCATTCTAGAGGAAAACCAATAAATTTAATTTTCGGTTAATATCGGTTAATATCGGTTACTGGTAAATGATTTATGTTTATGGTTACGGTTTTCATAAATTTCGTATAACGGTTTCGTTACGGTTACGGTTACTTAACAAATTTCGTTCCTAAACGGTTTTCGGCTACGGTTACGGTTTGAGTCCCTGCAAGTTGGGCACGCCCTAGGATCCAGGCTGCCCCCTCATCACCAACCCAACACCCGAGCAGTGGGAAGCTGCACTGTCAAGCTCGGACCCGCATGACCAGCGCGAGCTGGTCACACGGGGCCCGGAGCGCAGCAAAAACTACAGAAGCCCTGGACTAAGGGCTTCTTTCGCCTCGGAAGAAAACGAGCTGCTTGCTTGTTCAATTAACTTATTTCTCTTTCTTTCTCTCTCTCTCGACCAAGTTCATTTAAGCGTTTTTTTCTTAATTCTTCGATGACCGCGTACTTTGGAAGGCCCGTGACCACCCTCATCGATTGATAATTGAGCCTTTCTAGCTTTTTCTTTCCATTGGGATCTGCTCAGATGGAGCCAGTTACAACTATGCTATTTTCCGTGCAGAACTGCAAAAGTGCTATGACGCAGCATTTCTTCTACAAAAATTTAGAGTAGGACGCAAAAAATGCAGAAAACCGTGGATGTCGAATAACTTGGTAAAACGTATAAATAAAAAAAATAGGATCTTTCAAAAATTTCAGAAGACTCGCGATAACAGCATACTTAAAGAATATAAGCAGTACAGGAATGCACTGAACCGTGAAATTAAGAAGGCGAAAGCGCAGTATCATATTAGTAAATTTGACAATCTTCGAAATGATCCAAAACGTACCTGGAGTGCCCTCAAATCTATTATAATGCCAAATTCTAAGTCTGCCACTATAAATGAACTGCGAATGGGGTCCGAAGTCTACGGAGGACGTGACATAGCTAATGCAATAAATGAATACTTTATAAACGTTGGTGCCCACAATGGTCAAAATACTATCGGACCTGAGACCCTCGCGCAAACGGACCGGGAGCATACAATTATGCTATATCCTGTTACTTCCACTGAAGTTGAAGCGGTAATAAGAACTTTGAAAAATAAGGGCTCCTGTGGAGATGATAATATAAAAGTTGCACCAATCAAACACGTGTCTTCCATGATAAGTAAGCCACTAGAACACATAGCAAACCTTATGTTTGAAAGTGGTACTTTCCCAAGTCCGTTAAAAACTGCGAGAGTTACTGTAATACATAAAAGTGGCGACAAAGATAACATCAGTAACTATCGTCCGATTTCTATACTCCCAATTCTATCCAAGGTTTTTGAAAATCTGATAAATAACAGAATACGAAATTTTCTAACATCTTTTTCGGCACTCTCGCCAGCACAGTACGGGTTTCAAAAAGGCAAATCAACTGAGCATGTACTGTTACACATCAAAGATAAGATTCTAAATAATTTTGAAAACAAGTTGCCTACACTTGGAGTATACTTGGATTTCCGGAAAGCGTTTGATAGCATCAATCATGACGTCTTATTACACAAATTGCCTCACTATGGCATTAGGGGAAAGGCTTTAGATTTAATGGGTAGCTTTCTGCAAAATCGCGAACTAAATGTAAAAATCAATGGTATTTGTTCCGACCACATGACACTTAAGTACGGGGTTCCGCAGGGTTCCATTTTAGGACCGTTACTTTTTATTATCTACCTTAACGACATAGTCAACATCGCAAACTCTCCAAGTTTAATTATGTACGCCGATGACACCAGTCTCTTTTTTCTGGCACTACTATTGACGTCATTGAACGCGATGCAAATAATTATTTACGAACTTTAAATAGCTAGCTGGAGGCAAATAAAATGCAACTATACACTAAGAAGACCAAATATATGCTATTCAGGGCAAAAAATAAAAACAATTGCCAGACAACCACGCTTGAACATAAATGACTGCACTATAGAACAAATATCTGACTGCAAGTTTTTAGGTGTATGGTTTAATGACCAATTATCCTGGACTACACAAACCATGAACATCAAGAAAGAGTTATCTAGAGCTATAGGGGCAATTTATAAAACAAGGGATATCTTGCCTACCTGGCTAAAAATACAACTATATTATACTTTGTTTTATCAAAAACTGTATTATTGCTTTCTAGTATGGGGTACAACTTGCAAAACAAACTATAATGGGCTCATTAGTTTACAAAAACGCATAATACGAATTGTAGCCAGCACAAAATACGATAGCAATGCCGATGAATTACTTGAAAAACTTAATATCTTACCGCTCAACAGGCTATACCACTATAAACTTGGACAGCTAGTTCATGCAAAAGGAATAAATAGCTTTGATTTAATTCCTCAAATCTAACGGACTATAACCTAAGGGCAAAGTCAGCTTATAAACTACCACGGACTAGAACGAATTACGGCAACCAAAAGATCAACTTCCAAGTACCCCAGCTCTTAAGGCTGCGGTCCCACGGCGGCCATGAAAAATGACAATATGTGCCCTTGTTTGCAGCGAGATTCTGACGCTTAGTCACTACCTAAAAATATTTAACTTATGTCACCTTATAGAATAGGCAATGGGCCTCATTTGGATATATGATATATATTTCTGAATCAAAAAGCGAGATCGGGGAGGATCCGCAAATATTGGTGTTTTTGGTCATACATGGTTTGGTAGTACAAATGGGGAGAGCTTACCGTTAGAAAAATTTGCTCCAAAATTTCATAGTTTGTAGATAAAGAGTGTTTTCTTTGCACAGCGTGGCCCTTTTTTTCATTTTCTTTTTAGTTTCGGAAATTAACCTATTGGAAAAATGGCTTTACGGAAGCATATTCACGATCTATTTTCTGGACAACTGTGGCATATTTGTTTCTGAAACTTCTTATAGCTATTGATATATAAAACCTACAAACGTGTGTTAAATTTAATTAGGATTGACGTATAGCCTTTGCTGTAAGACTCGCGTTAAAACCAATAAAAATGGTAAAATCAGACTAACATCGTTTGGTAGTACGAATGCACCGGTATGGGTTGTCAACAGAGTTGATCAACCTCTTATGCAGAGACAATTAAATATGTGCTATTTTGCATAGCGAAGCCCTTTTTTCGCAATTTCGCATTTGGTTTTCTCTAAAAAATTCATAAAGTTCAGGCAAAATTGCATCCTTCTTAGACAAAAAAAATCACATTTGTCTATATTTATAATAATAATAATAATAATAATAATCTTTATTTTTCGGGTGCCCTAAAACAGCCGAGCGGCCTTCTCTAGGTACACCAACTCGTACAATAGAAATACTTAAACAATAATCCTACTTATTTAAAAAAAAAAAAAAAAAAAAAAAAATATACATGCATATACACTGACGCGCTATGAAGTGACCAAAAGTTCGTCCAACTGACAGCGAAATGTAGGCTAGGGGTGTGGTGATGTCAACTTGAGGTGGCACAATGCTGTTATATAATGTCTGTAAACGAGAAAGAGGTGACACACGGCATGGTGAGCAAATATCAAACAGGTGAACTGTCTCGTCGCGCGGAAAGGAACATGGAAATTGATTTTACTAATAAGCCACGAAGAATCAATGGCACCATTAATGATCTTATGCAGGAATACCAAGTCAAGGACTGTTCTTCGTGTGATAAAAGCTTCAGCGAAAATCTATTTAGTAAGCATTCATAGTCATAATCACGCGTCTTCCAATCCATCTATCATAGACCAATTCGAACAAATCTTTTTTGCACACGTTCTAAGATCAAAGCCTGTGTTACAGATAATGAATTCCAAATCACCGAAGCAAACTCAAGCCTTGAAACCACTAAAGACTGAAAAGATGTATTGAACAATGGGGCTTTTAAAATGCTTGGCCGAAACGCGACATAACTCCTGAAGGCTACCATTTGCAGAGCTGACTAACAAAAGAGACATGCAGTTTTTAAAAGTTAATCCGCAGTCAACTGAACACACCAAGGTCACCTTACAATTGACACTCGTTCAATCGGATTTCCCTCAAGGTGATAGGTGTTATTTATGATCTCGCATCTGACGCCTGCACAAAGATGTCACTTTTTTGTTTTCAAAGGATTAAGAAATAACTTTGATTTTGTTTGCACCACTTCGCTATGTTAGAACACATCATGTTGTATCAGATCACAATCAAAGCGACGGTGAACCTCTTGAACAACTTGATGTCGTCAGCCAAATAAAAGGAGTTCAACTGCTCTTTGCGCATGGCGCTATATCATTTATAAAAATTGAAAACAGTAGAGGACCCAAGAGTTGATCCCTGGGGTACGCCTGACATTGAACCCAACTCGTTGGAATAACTGTCAGCGACCCCAACACTATTTTGATCGAAAAGACAAATAACTCTTAAACCAGTTACACAATTCTGGACAGACACCATACAGATAGCAACTTGGAACCGAAAGCAACACGTGACCCGCTTTATCAAAGGCTTTGTGACAAGTCAAAGTATATTGCATCAACTTGTTCTCTATTTAAAACAAACGGCACACTGTAATCTAAAAACGTATCGACAAACTTGTTTCCACAGACCTACCCTTTGAAAAACCGTGCTGCAAGGGCGTTGGTTTACGGCGGAAATAAAAAGTCATCACTGCTATGCACAACAATCTCAAAAACCTTTGGAAAACCACAAAGTCAGAAATCCGGACGGTAGTTCGCAGCTATAGATGCGTCACCTGCCTTACAAGATAGGAACAACAACTGCTTTTTGCCAGAGCGAAGGGGAAAACTGCCTGACACAGAGTGACGCCTTAAAAATGTGTTTCAAGATAGGGAAATGAACAGCTGACCGCAACCTCTTGATAACAAAGCCTGGTAAATCATATCCACGCCAGAAGAAAACTTGGGTCTTAACCTTCTTGTCGCCTCGGCAATATCGAGAAGAGTCCATCTCATGGAGCTCCAAAAACCGTGACAAATCGACTCGTCTCCTCCGGTTAGACTGACTGCTGATTGTCGAAGCATTGGCAAAATAATCAGCGAAAACATCTATACACCAACTTCGCGGGTGATACAGCATAATAACCTGGGGCTGCTATCTGCACAGCGCGCCAAGCGATTATTCGGACTAACGTCACGTGTCATTGTTTCGTGAACTTCCGGCGTCGCTGGGCGGCGAAACAAGCTTTTTCCCAACGCCGTCACGATGCGTGCATTGATCGCGCTTGAGCGCTGCTTCGCCAAGCGCCAGATCATACTGAATTTGGCGCGCACATAAGTGAAAGTACATTTTCATCAAGACGGTGAAATGTTCTTTCTTGACCATGTCATCAAATCCCTGGTCAAACCATTAGAGACATTTGGATGGCTTTGCTGAACGATAGGACAAAAGTGTCGATAGCATCTTTACCAATTGTTGTTGGTCTCAATGCTGATCGGTATCAGCCATGGCGAAAACGCTGAACCAGTCGAAAGTTTCAAGCCACATTTATATGCCAACCGGTATTCCTTTTACAATAGCTGAGCTAATGGCTTTGACGATATCCGCGACTTCCACGGAAGAGATAACTGGACTATTAAAGGTGGATGAAACTGATCGACCCTGTACCAAAGGATCAGGAAGCCAGACGAAAGCTTAGAATGTGGACATTTGAAAGAACGAGATCTAAGATATTACCTGCGCGGTTCATTGAATTTGGTTGTACTAGACCACTCAAGTTAATAAAAGACAACAAAGAAAAGGCGCTACCTAGCTGTTAACGTATTATTGTTTAAAGCTTGCAATGACCACTCTACACCCGGAAGATTAAAATCTCCGTATATCTGAACACGAAAACTTGTCAAAATCGACTCTGCTTACCGAGAGATTCAAAATGTTCAATGAAAGTGGTTTCATCAGATAACGGGGGAAAATAGTACCGTTCCTATCAGGTAATTAAATCCGTCCCTGGCCTTAATCTCGGATCCAAACGCATTCTGAATAAGTTCCGGGGTCAAAACCGCCCATGCGATGCCACGGAAACTCTGGCGCCGTACTGCACACGCTCCCCTCCCATCGTTTGCCCACGCACACGCAAGCCGTCTCTATCCCTTCGAGTGGGGCCGTGCAACAGGGCTGAACAGCAGTGACGATCGATATCATCACGAAGCCCCAGGTTTCGAAATACGCAAAATATCGCTGACCAGAAGATAGTTGAATTGTACAAACTCGTTCTCGGCGCTTAGTCCTCAGGCCTCGCACGCCTGGTAAAAAACACGCTAAGTTTGTGCGTGACATGGCTGCGCTCTGTCATCAGTATGAACACGGGGACTCAAGTCCAGTCGACCAGCGCAGACGAGTGGAACGTCACTGCCTGCAGTCTTACCTCGGATCTGTCGGCATTGCGTCGAAAACTGGACTCGTCACCCGAGATGCCGGAACGTAAGAGTATGCGTCAAATCGTGTAAAACAGATTTTTGGAACACGTATTGCGACCTGCCTCCTGCCACAAGAGGTAAGTCTCAGCAAGTGCAAGAACGCCGATCCACACTCGGTATCCCGATCTAGCCTAGATACAAAAGTGCCAAACGACGATCTCGCCGGGGACAGCCGTCACCTTACTTGGTCGAGCCGTCCCAGCTTGCCTAAAGCCGGTTCGCCGTCGGGGCCCTGCACCAAGCCGTGCGAGCCGTCGTCCACAGCGTCCTCCCACCCGCAGCTCTCGCGCACCCCGCCGAACTCGATGCCAGTGCCAGCCTCACCCAGATTCGTCCCTGGAACTGCGCGAGAAGCGAATGGTGCAGCTCGAGGAGTCTCGACGCCGACGTTGGCGCAGCAGGCGGAAGCTGCGGTGGACGCGTACGCGGATTGATGAAGAAGACGGCAAGCGGCATTCGTTCATGGACGCTTCTACGGAGATGTAAGCGCTTCGGAGCAGAAGGCTGCTGTCGTCGCCCTAAGGCCGCTCGAGCTCTGCCGTTACGATGTCCAGATTTGACTCGGCAGGCTTTCGGTAGGGGCGTAGCAGAGCGGGCAGGAATCGGAGCCGTCATCGAGCGTCGCATTCGATGGTTCGAC
>JAZHYW010003825.1:0-13172 GCA_037355805.1 Ixodes ricinus | reverse complement strand
TCAGGATAATTGTCGTGGGACAGCAGTACGAGGCTGGGTCTCCGATGCCTAATTCTAGTTTTGCTAGATACGAGCAGTATTAGAACATTACTTTATATTTTACGTCAAAAACGCGTAGACAATTGTCTGCACGTTTCTGACGTAAAATATAAAATATAATATTTTTAAGAATCTTTATTTTGAAGCCTATCATCCAGGAACTAGGGAGCGCGATTCTCACACCGCGGTAACGGCATTGCTGAAAGTTGCGAATAATAGAGTGCGCGCATCATCTCGCTTGTCGTCACAGTTCTTTTGTAAGACAGTACAAGGAACCGGTAATTATTTTAAATAGTCTTGGGACTTGATTGGCTAACAGAGCCTCGCTGGGTTAACATCTCTGTTCTTATTCAGAGTTGAATGAAGTGGGGTTCACGAGTTTGATTAACGCCTTTGCGTTTCGTTTTATGATCCCTTCTACCTTACCTAAGCCACTGTGCGAGGTATATGTAGGTGTGCACACCGCGCACGTCGGAGCTGCAAGATAGAGTCCTCTCTTCGCCTTGGTTGTAAGCGGAGCCACCGGATGGCTCCTCAATATGCGGCCACCGTAATGCGGCATAATAGAGCTGTATAGCTCTTAAGCTTGGGTAGTGCCTCTGGCTGAGCAAAGTCGAATATTTATCGTGCGCGTTTAGATTGTGCGTCATTGTAATTTTTCACGCTGCTCGCGGACGCTAAACTGGCAGACGTTCATTGATATATAACATTTTTTGAGAAAAAAAGAAGACAACATAACAAAAGAAGCTGTGAATAAAAGCACTAGCATCGCGTTGGTAAGACAGCGCGAGCTGCATGTCCCCTTTTGTTTATTTAAAACTCTTATATAGCTTGTTTCACCTTAAAGGAGCGGTGCAACGATATTCAATTGGAATGTTTTTCACTTTACACGAGCTTACTGGCTCTAGTGGGACTCAAGGATACTCGCACGCGAACGCCACTGGCCAAGAAACTCCTTTGTTGCGGTGTAATTTCAAGGACAAAAGCGATCATTTTCATTCAATCTCTCCTTTGCAAAATTTGATGACGTAACGTGGGGATCGCAAAACACCCCGATGACGATATTTGAATGCGGTTCATAGATTGGACCCGAGCATTGCGTGGGCACTCGATTTGGGCTCGTGAGAATTCCTAGCTCGAGAAGCATTCGGGTAGTGGCCCGTGTCCAATCGCTGCAACGACGACAACAGCCGAGCCATAACAATGTCTGGAACTCAGCGGGTCCTGTGCTTTGCCAACCCCAGCGCGTGGCTATGATCAACATTGGCGGCATATAATCGGCTCCAGGATCACGTGGCCAGCTTGTTCTGGCTGCGAGTTGAGGGAAAGAACGCCGCTCGTTTTTCTTTATTTTTTTGGAGGACTTCTATTGCGTGGGGTGAAAAACAAACGCGTGTTTCATAGGTCATTAACGTCAGGGATCCGAGCGAAGTGGTATTTGCGCAAAGCGCTGACAAAAATGTTGCATCGCCTCCTTTAAGTCCAAACCACGGTGAAATGTATTTCTTCCACCGTGGTCCAAACGCAGCCGAGGCTTCTATGTTACGTTCATCCTGCTTGAGACTGCAGCCAAAGTTACAAGCGCGAGCTAGCCCGCGCTGCTGGCTTTGAGACGCGCATTTCCAGTGATATCGTGCTCCTCATGCTTGTGGCATTGGCTGCAGTCTCAGCTTAAGGGTGAACGGACCATATACCGCGCGTCAACAGGTGCGCTCAGTGGCTGTAGGCGAAGGCAACGTCAGGCCAGGGGAGAAATGAGTAGGAAGGCTGGGGAGAAGGAGAGAAACATCTTCTCTCCAGTGTCTTAGTGCTCTCCCTTTCTCCCCTCGCCCTCCATTGCCCTCCTCTCCCATCCCGCCTTCCTAGTGCCAGCCCTTTCTCTCCACGCCTGGCGCTGCCTTCGCCTCCACTGCACATAACTATAGTGACACGTAGCTGATGGGACCAGTGAGACAGCGTAACCAGCGCATCATCATGGTGTTCGTTATGTTTTTGTACGTGTTCTATCATCGCTGAACCAAACAAACAGAACATTACACGACTACACTTAAGACTGGTTACGTTTAGGAAGGCGAAAGCAACTCAAGGATGACGTCTAGGACGACCTCCAGGACGACCCCTAGGATGACCGTAAGGTCGATGTCTAAGACGACGTCTAGGACGACGTCGAGAACAGCGCCTAGAGGACGACGTCTAGGATGACATCTAGGAAGACTTCTAGGACGACCTCTAGGATGACGACAAAAAACGTCTAGGACAAATTCCAGGACAACCTCTAGGACGACCTTAAAGACGACGTCTAGGACGACGCCTAAAGAACGACTTCTAGGACGACGTCTAGGACGACGTCAAAAACGACGTCTAGGACAACTTTTAGGACGACCTTAAGGACGACGTCTGGGACGACGTCGAAGACGATGCCTAGCGGAAGACGTTTCGAACGACGTCGAGAACGACGCATAGAGGAAGACACTTAAGAAGGTTGTGGCGTATTTGCCGTAAATGAAGTCGCGGTCGCCTCACAGTAAAATAATTGGGGTTGTGTGGATATTTATGCAGCGTGTAGTTAGTTGGTCAACCATTTCAAAGTTGCGACGGGTCACTCGCTGTAGAGGAGCAATTTAGCCAGTGCAACACCTTCTTAACGCGGCAAAAATGGCTACGTCATCCGCGTACGCCAGCATCTTAACCTCCACATTTTCAAATCTATACCCGCACAACGCTTTGCACTTGTTCACTTGTTCAGACGCAAACAAAAGGGTTCGATAACAAAAGCAAAGCAAAAGGAAAGCAAACGCAAACAAAAGGGTTCGATAGATATAGAACGAATAAAAAAGTTGAGAGTGGGCAATCTTGCCTTACGGATGAGCGGACGGAAAGGTTACGTGACAATGATTTGTTTACAATTAGCTTAGTGTGGCAGTTGACGTAGGTCATTCTGAAACCGTCTATTATGATCTGCTCTAAGTTGACCCAGGACAAGATTTGTAATAATATATCATGCCGCACCTGATCAAGAGCCTTTTCTAAGTCTATTTGTAACATGTCCACTTGGCCATTTCCATCCGTACAACACTTAAAGGGGCGATGCAACAATTTTTGTACTTTGCGCAAATACTGCTTAGAACAGATCCCTGACATTAATGACCTATGAAACACGCGTTCGTTTTTCACCCCACGCAATACAAGTCCCAGTAAAAAAAATTAAAGAAAAACAAGCAGCATTTCCCTCAACTCGCAGCGAGAACAAGTGGCCACGTGATCTGGAGCCGATTATACTTCCTCTCACCTTAGCATGGACTAACCGCGAATGCTGTGCTAGCGCGAGCGGCTGGCCTTGACTGCCTTGACTGGAGCACTCGCTGCACGAGCGCTCGTTCAGCCGCCGAGGCTTCATTCGAAGCAACTAGCACGCGCCTTTAGCACGCGCGGCTAACAATAGTCCATACGAAGGTGAGACGAAGCATATATGCCGCCAATGTTGATCACAGCCACGCGCTGGGGTTGGCAAAGCGCAGGACACACGCTGAGTTCCAGACATTGTTATGGCTCGGCTATTGTCGTCGTTGCAGCGATTGGACACGGGCCACTACCCGAATGCATCTCGAGCTAGTAATTATCACGAGCCCAAATCGAGTCCCCACGCAATGCTCGGGTCCAATCTATGAAGAACATTCAAATATCGTCATATGGGTGTACTGCGATCCCCACTTTACGTCATCAAACGTCATCAAATTTTGCCAAGGAGAGATTGAATGAAAATGATCGCTTTTGTCTCTGAAATTACACCGCAACAAAGGAGTTTCTTGGCCAGTGGCGTTGCGTGCGAGTAACCTTGAGTCCCACTAGTGCCAGTAAGCTCGTGTGAAGTGAAAAACATTCTAATTGAATATCGTTGCACCGCCCCTTTAAGTATGCTCCTCTTCCTTAGATGCCGCACGTCTGGTGTAGTCCAACTAGTTCACTAATAACAAACTGAAGCCTCTGGGTTAGTATTTTAGCAAAACATTTGTAATCAACGTTACACAAAGTTATCGAACGGTAACCGTTTACCAGGCTCAATTTTGCCTTGTCCTCTGTTTTAGGAATCAGCACCGTATGCGTCCTTAGAAAGTTAGAGGGAGTGCGTTGGAAAGCATATGCTTCGTGAAAACATTGAGCAAAAATACACAAAGAACGGTTTAAAAAAAAACTTATAAAATTCCGATCTAATCCCATCGGGTCCTGGAGTTTTGCACATCGGCAAATCGTCTACCACTCGCTCTATTTCATCCAAAGAAATCGGCTGTTCCAGGATTGTTCTCTTGTCTTCGGATAACTGCGGGATCTCAGATACCAAGCTGCCGACAGTGTAGAAATTCTTTTGTTGTACTTTGTCGCTAAAAAGATCGCTTCCATATTCAACAAAACTTTCCTCGATTTCTTTTTTATCTGTGGTAATGCCGTTGCTACGCTCGATCTCGGTTATTTGCTGCAAAGCAGCATGTCTCTTTTCATCGATAAAAGCGTGCTTCGTAGGTTGTTCACCCAGTAGATAATGCTACGACTGTAGATTGTACGACGGCACCTTGATAGCGTCTATTGTTAATCTCTTCAAGTCGGGCTTTTATAAAGGTAATATCATCTATACCGTTTCCGGGATTTTCGCATTCGGCGATATGAAGAATCTGCAGCCGACGCTGCAAGATGTCTTCTTCTGCTCGCACAGCGAGCATTATTTCACTTGACCTTTCTATCGCTGTCATCTTCACTTCTTCCTTGAAGAATTCCCATCCTTTGAAAGCGCTACAATGTTTTCTTCCCTTACTTTTGTTAATAGCTCTTTTATACTTTTCACGAACTTTTTATCCTTTAGTAGTGCTGTGTTAAACTTCGAAAGGTTCCAGTTAAAACTGCTTTTCCTTCTCGTTTTGCCCCAAGCGTAAGCCACAAACAGTGATCGCTGAAGGAAACAGACTTAACACCGTAAAACGAACACTTTTCTCTTATAACGTCGGACATGTATGTCCGATCAAGTCAGTGCACGTGACAATGACTGAAAGTGCGTGTAGCGCATCTTGTTAGGCCTACTGCATATCTCCTATGTCAATTGGATTATATTCCTCAATGACTGCTTGAAGAAGAGGGACGCTCCTATCGTTACGTGAGCTTAAAGGCATCCTGTCTCAAGCCTCGTACAAGCAGTTAAAGTCGCCCATTAAAATGTTGACCCTGCGGATATCCAAAAATCTCCCAGTCCTGGGACAAAATCAGCCTTCTCGCAGGTATTACAGGGAGCGTATATTCAAATCAAACGCTATTGCAAGGTATCCAGCACAAAATGACGAAGAATAAAACGTCCTTCCTCGTCTGTTGTCACAGCTAATTCGGACAATTCAACATACTTTTACAGAAACATGAAGACAGCCCCCTGTACCGACCGCGTGGGTAACACACGCTTCATAATTTACCAGGAAAGAGTTATAATGTCCGAGACGTTTGCTCTTTTTCGCTCATCTTTTATCCCCTGCACCGCTAGGATGTCGTGCCTTTCCTCTGACAAAAGATGTTGCAATTGGAAACGCTTTCCGTTGAACTTAGCCCCCTGACATTGAAAGTGCCTATGTTGAGTGGCTCCTAGCATACTGTGAGTCATTACATGGTGCGTTATGTTACCAGAAAACACTTAATAGTGACCACTCGCCTGTGTATTCCCCCTTGACGCCGTCCTTCCCTTTCGGACTTCGCACACAGCACCTCGGCGTGAAACGCAAACACAGGAAAGCGAAAATTCAAGCAATCCAACAAAATTCTAGCAAGTTCCTCTGGGATCCGCCTGTCCCTGGTGGTCTGGAGGGAGGCGGGGCGTCTGGACGTACCGTACTCGCTTGATGACCTCTGGAAGCGGTCGTTGCTGCGTCGGGCAACGGTCCTCGACGCCCGGCGTGTCGTCAATGCCCCGCTTGGTAGATTGGCTAGCGGCATCCATGTCTTCGCCGTCGTTCAGGCTAGGGCCTTTCTGGAGGTTGCGTTCCTCGTTCTTTGCGCCAGCCGGTCCCACTGCCACCTCGTCGGACGCCTTGGGTATGAAGGCGGGCACACGACCAGGCTTCCTCAAGCGGTCCCTTCTCGCTGTTGCTTGTCGTCGCTGTCGCAGGGGCAACAGTCACCCATCTTTAGTTGCCGCTGGAATGGTGCCTTCAGTGGCGCGCTCCGCCTCGTCAGCGTCCATGTCGAAGATGTTCGCGCTTTCCAATACAACCGGTTTGACCGCGCTCGCATACGTTCTCACGCAGTCGTTCGCCTGATGCCCGAAGCGGCGGCACTTTGTGCACTTGGGAACGCGGCACTCTCGTCGTATGTGTCCGGTGCGACGGCATCGCAAGCATAGCGGGGCGTGGCCAGGAATGACGAGGAGGGCGTTGCCGCCGAAAAGCGCAGCTGATGTGGCATAGCCTCAACAGTCGCGCCTTCCTTGAGCTTCATTCGGATGACTCTGATTGTCGATTCTATGCCTTCGAAACCCTCAGCTCGCCAGGTCTCCCTAGCGATATCGTTTACCTTGCTGTAGGGCTCCAGTGCTCGGCGTACTGCGTCATCGGGGACGTGATATGACACCCAGTGGAGCCTGAGGCGGACCTCGTTGTCGTCGGGGTCCACAATGATGCATACGCAGGCCTTTCACCTTGAACTCGCGACAATCCAGCAGTCGCCGCTTTCTCTCGGTGGTCTTGAGCGTCACAACCATACATCGTTTATTTGTGAATGACCATAAGCTCACCACTTCTTTCATCACGTCACTCTTCAGCAGTTCGTCCTTGAAATCGTTGATATGATACGGTCGTCCTTTCAGGTCACAGTGCAAGATAACTGAATTTAAAGCAGCAATTCCTGCGGGCATTGGCGGGAGAATAAGTGGATACTCGTCATTTGACTAAGAAGACAAAAACTACGGCCGGCAAGGGCCGTTGTTCACGCTCCAGAGCAGCTCATGACAACGCTTTTCTCACGACCATGCGACCGAACGGTGCGAGCACTGGAAGCAGAATCCAGACCATATGGATATACTCTGTTTCACCATATGATGTACCGCAGGAAAGGCTACAAGCGCGAGCTCTTTTCTAGGGCCCATCTCGGCGGCACAAGCTCGTGCGTTAAGAGATGGCCCTCAACCAACGAGCTTGAGTTAACTTAGAGCGGTAAACCAGCGGCCAAAAATGGCACCCCCCGGTTGCTGCCATCTTGCCTGTTTGCCACATTAGTGATCACGTGACGTTAAGATGGCTACGCCCAGAGGTGGGCCAGATCAGATTGGCCAGATTGCGGTCAGCACATGGGTGCTCTGGGGCTGCGTTCCAAACTTACTCGAATGGAGCCGAGTTATACCGGCGGATCAAGTCACGTGACAAGACAGATACAGCAAAGATGGACGCGGGTAGGTTTTCAAACGCAACGGATACGAGAACTTTATTCAGGAGTGAGATAGAAGTTGCGTTCGATTTACTTGCACCTCCTGCACCGGTGCAGAAAAGTGTTGGGCGGTGTACTTCCGGTCGTATCTCAATGCACATACCGGAAATGCACCTCTCTAGACTTTTTTGCACCGGTGCAGGAGGTGCAAGTAAATCGAACGCAACTTCTATCTCACTCCTGGGTGAAGTTCTCGTACCTGTTGCGTTCGAAAACCTACCCGCGTCCAGCGTTGCTGTGTCTGTCTTGTCACGTGATTTGATCCGCCGGAATAACTCGGCTCCATTCGAGTAAGTTTGGAACGCAGCCTCGAGTGCCCATCTGCTGACCGCGATCCGGCCAATCTGATCTGGCCCACCTCTGGGCGCAGCCATCTTAACGTCACGTGATCACTAATGTGGCAAACAGGCAAGATGGCGGCAACCGGGGGTGCCATTTCCGCTGCAGGCAGTGGGTTCCGGTTTACCGCTCTAAGGTAAGACTCAAGCTCGTTGCCCCTAACGCTATGGGCTCGCGCTTCTAGCCTTTTCTGCGGTACAACATAAGGTGAAACGGAGTATAGTAACTGTCGTGATTTTAAACTCTCTCTACATTCTCGTCTAAGCCAAGCAGATGGCGCCACTGTGCCATGGAAAATAAAAAAAGAAGAAAAAAAGCATGGGGGATCGCGCGAGAGATTCTGCTTGAAAGATCGTCGTGAGGTTCGTGTCTGATTTGTCTGACTGCCTTGTCCGGGATGGGTTCGCTGGACTCCGAGGCTACCGCCGACAGAGCTTCCAATGAGGTGAGCTGGTTCTGGAGCAAGCTGTCCTAGGCTACGTTAAGATGAACACTCGGCCCAGCGACGTATGCCATATAGAAGATGCACCTCATAAAATACAAAACTGCGAACGATGATGGGATGTTTTCTGAATTCTATTCAGTTCCAAGTCTTCTTCCGTCTTTTGGGCAGTGGCCCGTTGCTGTAAGCTTTTAAGCTTACATTGAACTGTCGTTATTATGGCTATGGCGGTGCTTCCTCCTGCGTCTTTCCTTGCTGTCCCCGGTTTGCAGTTGCAGGCTTGGCCGTCTTGAAGCCAGCGTTCCTGTCATTTCTTGGTGCTTCTGGGTTAGAGTGACGTTGCGCCGAAGCGCAAGAAGCAGACTCTTTTTTCGTTGCTAGGTGTCGAGGGTCAGCGGATTGTGGCCGCTTTTCGTCTTAATGCTGAGCCGGTTGCTGAAGGCGTAGAATGAATTCGACGCTTTTGTGAGCGCGGTAGAGAAACACTTTGAGTTTTAGGGTGCATCGTGCTGGAGCGGAAGAAGTTGCGCGCGCGAGTTCAATCGCCCGGCGAGACGGTTTTGGAATTCTCGGCAGCCCTGCGCCATCAAGGTTCGTTTTGCGGGTACGGCAACACTCTCGATGAGTCTTTTTGTGAAACGTTCTTGGAAGGACTCGAGTCGAAGCGGTGCAAGGTCGCATTCTCCCTGAGTGTGTGGGCACCGACGTGCCAAATCTCGAGCGCGCAGTTCAGCTAGCAAGGGAGTTGGAACAGCTGGCGCGGGTTTCTGGCAAGTTTAATCAACGGATAATGCCTGCTATCCCAACGACGAACGTACCTGTCGAGTACATCGAGGTTCCAGGTCCCTTGAGCGGAGCCAGCCCACGATGGCCTCGGCAAGATGGCCATCACAACTACCCACCTGAATTCCCTTGGCTATCCCCGGCGGTTGTTCCTGAGATGTCCCGTAGGCCATCGACGGCCAGTACCACGCGCCCCAGTTCGAATGAGCCAACCACCGCAGCGCGTACCTCCTCCCCATTGTCTCAAGGAGTGGGAAAGTGGCGGCGACAACTGCTGGTTGTGCCGCCGGCGCTACCATCCCAGGGAGGTATGCCCTGCGCTCCATTCACAATGTTTTTGCTGCAGCAAAGATGGAGCACTTCGCCGTTGTCTGCCGGAGCCGTCAATCTCCTCCGACGTTCTTCCCGTGAGATCAACGCCCGGCTGCATTTCGTCCTGGGCAAGAGGTCTCAACTCGGCGCGACAGTACAGCAGTCGAGCGCCACCGAATAGTCCAGTCGAGGCTGTTGCAGAGGAGGTCTACAACCCCTTCTATGATCACCAGAACAGCATAACAGCCGTGGACAACGCTGTTCCCGTATCAACAACGGAACAACGCACCTTCTATCGAAGCCGCATGAACGCTTTCATTGCGGACGTTAAGGTAAATGGACTTCCCTTACGCCTACGCATTGACACTGGTTCCCATGTCTCCATTCTAAGGCGAGAAGATGTTTCGTGAACTTGACCCGGATTGCAAGATCCGGTGGCATACGCCGCCCCAGAGACTTGTGCATTACATGCAAGGCACAATCCCTATCTTGGGGTGTTTTTTTGGGCAGACGGGTTTCAAGGACAGATTTGCACCCTCGAGTTTTACGTTTTTATTAAGCGGATGTTTCTGCTTGGTATCGACGCCGTTTTAAAGCTCATGATTACTTTGTCGTGTGCCGAAAATGAACGTGCACATGTTGATGCAGCTGACAAGGGGTGACCTGTACACTGAGATGTGAGGCCCGTTGACGCCCAGTGGCGCGGCCCATTCCCAGCATCATCGCGCCACCAGCAGTCAAGTGTCCAGGATCCGTTCGGGATTCCCTCGTCGGGTACCAACGTTCCCCACCCACGTCCGTCATCGGCAGTTGAAGCAACGGGTCAAGAATCTGTCGGGAACCCTGGCTACCTGTCATCGTCCATGCCGGTCTACTTCCCGTCGAGCTCAACTCCCTATACAAGTGAGCTATTATGAACACAACTCAAGTACTTCACATCTCAGTGCCCAAATGTACATTCCGACGCAAGTCCTTCTGGTGTCCCTCTGCGTGACAACTCGAAGCTGCCCCCAGGGTTTGAAGATTTTGAGTCTTTCGTTCGTTCCCAAGTTGGGTTGGTAAAAAACCACACCCACTCAGTGAAGGTGCGCACAGCGTGCCGCCTGCGACAGTCTAAACCTCACCGAATTCCGTCACGCTGCGAGATGCCGTCTCTCAGGAGATCTTTTAATCTCGAGCGTCAAGGCGTCATCGAGCGCATCGACGCGTCAGAATCGGTGTCCCCGATTGTTATAGTCAAAAAGCCGGAGGGTAGTTTCCGGATGTGTTTGGACTTGCGCGCTCCCCAACCAAGCTGTTGCTATAGATTATTTTCCTCTTCCGCATATTGACGAACTCTTTGGAGCTCCTTGCAAGGAGCTGCACACCTTTCGAAGCTGGATCTTGCATCAGCTTATCACCAGGTCCGACTCGCCCTGCTAGTCGTGACCTGACGGCGTTTGTCACTCACGAAGGACTTTTTCGGGTCAAAAGGGTTTATTTTGGACCGACGTCCGCGCCTGCTGCTTTTCAAAACTGATGCACAAGCGGCTGAAAAGTGTAAGGAGTACAATTTTACTTAGACGATGTCATTGTGTATGGAGCGTCCAGCAAGAGCATCACGACAATCTGCGCCACGTACTTACGTGCATTTCCCAGGCGGGAATGAAACTGAACAAGAAATGTGTTTTCAACGTAACGTAATAACGTAATAAGTGAAATCGAGAAATTGCGTCATTTTGTATGACATTCAATTTGTTAAAAACGTTGTAACATTTCTCCAGCTTTTTTATTTTTTTTTTAAGAAACGAAGAATGTAGTGATTTTATATTCTTCTACTTCCTCGCCTAAGCCAAGGAGATGGCGCGACTGTGCGCCTTGGGAATAAAGAGGAAAAGGAAGCAAAAGAGCACGGGTGATCGTGCGAGAGATTCTGCCTGAAAGATCGTCTTGAGGTTCTTGTCTGATTCTCTCGTCCGGGATGGGTTCGCTGGACCCGACCGGCTTCCGCCGACAGAGCTTCCAGTAAGGTGAGCTGGCTTGGGGCAAGCTGCCCTAGGCTGCGTTAAGATGAGCGCTCGGCCCAGCGACGTATGCCCCATAGAAGATGCACCTCGGAAAATACAAAAAAATGCGAGCCCCGGAAGCAGTATCCAGACCATGTTTAGTAACGTAGAGAGTTGAGCTAGCTGGCACTTAGAAGACATACCTCAAAACAGCGCACAAGCACAGGAGGAAGAAAATAGAACACAGGAAAGAGCGCTGACTCCAACTTATGTATTGTGAAAGAATAAAAAAAGGGAGCTTCAGAAACGAAGCCCACGCGCACTGCCGACCGGCTCGATGTTTCAGTGGTTGCTTGTGGACGGTATGTGCCGCGCAAAGAGAGGTTCCACTGAGACAACGATTTTCCTCATTCAAACTGAATAAGTTCGTGAAAGATGTAGCCGAGTTCTTATGGCAGCATATCCGGTGGAATTTACCGAAATAAGGAAGAAGGTTATTCCCCCGGCGTGTGGTTTTTCCACCTTGGGGATGTACAAGTACCGCCCTCATTAGAAAAATTCTAAGCCTCGGTCTGCCTGCAGCCAAAACCGCAACTTCTCAGCTCTTGACGCTAGGCTCGAAGTGTGGTCGAACAAGGTCAATGAAGACTTCAAACCACACTGTATATCGGAATCTGTTGATGCTCTTCACAACCTGCCCGCTCGTTGTACACCTTTCCTATAGACTCTGTCCAGAGGTTAAGTTTGTAGGGCTGTCAGCTACGTATTTTAGAAGCTGATAAGTAAGGTTCGTTTGTTCTTATGCCAGAAGGGATGTGCCAGTACAGAGCCAATGCAGCTGTGATCAAAGCTTTCGATCGGAGCCTGTTAATTTAAAGGAGACAAAGCGTCGGCAACGTGGACCTCTGTAACAACATGACTCTACCCCAACTGGCTGGCAACATAAAAGCAGAAGGCCACACCTTCATGTGTTTCAGTGCTAAAACCCATAGGACGCCTGCCCGTTTCGTGTCATCATTACTGAGCGAGGGATTTGGTAACGCCAAGTGGCAGCCTACCTTCAAAGGCGCCTGTCTAGCTTAAACCTCACCGATCCTTTTATTGTCTGCAGCTCTTGAGGCAGTGATTGAATCGTTGAGTTCTGAGAGGTACAGCAATCATGATGTTTTCAGCGTGGATGCTGAAGACCTTTCTATTCCCTTCCGCACCATTCCTTCCTACCGTCGGTTGAGTAATGTATTGAGGCTAACGGCGAGTTCCCCTTCCAAAACGCTACCGGTACACTCTCGGAAAGCTTTCTAGAAATTTATATGTTCTATGGCAAATCGATGTTCATTGGGTGGAACGATGCCCTGTATATGCAAAAATCTGGCATTTGTGTAGGGTCTTGTGTTGCCCTATTCTCAGTGAAATTTTTCTGTCAGGGGTAGATCATGCTATTCACATCGCACTTAGCCCTCTTTCGGTACGGAAAGTTTTTAGATATGTCGATGATTTTTTGATTCTGTAAGAGGAGAAAGATGTAGAGAGTGACATTGCAAACCAGGTTTTGAAAACCTTAGCTAGGTGTGGCTTAGGCCTTAAGTTCACTTTCGAACAACCCAAGGGTGGCATTTTAAATTTTTGTGTCTTTCATCATCTCGCCCAGCTCCAATCACCTGGGGCTGGTCCTTTCCTCCCCTGATCAAAGGAAGGCCTCCTCTCCGTACACATCCTCCCACTCAAAGGGAGGAAGAAGAAAGTCTTACGTTTCGGGCGGACGTGACTTTTTCACCGGTCCACCAAAACCAGTTTCTTCATTCCGTTCGGGGAGTGTCAGCCTC
>JAZHYW010003823.1:0-19331 GCA_037355805.1 Ixodes ricinus | reverse complement strand
AGTCAAAACATCCATTCGTGGATGTTTTGTCTCGATGGATGTTCTGACTCGATGGATGTTTTGACTCGGATGGATGTTCTGACTCGATGGATGTTTTAACTCCATGGATGTTTAGACTCGGATGGATGTTCTGACTCGATGGATGTTTTGACTCAATGGATGTTTTGGCTCGGATGGCTGTCATGGATATTTTGACGAGTTGAATGTTCTATCGTTTTTTTTTTTTTTTGCCTGAAAGGAGAGTGCTGTTGTGTAAGCGACTTTTGGTGGTATGGTAAGCAGGGACCGTTTGCATAGGCTCCTAGATAAAATTTAATCAATTATGAAGGACCAAACTGAGTTTGTTATTTGACGGAAGTGGATAGGGCATGTTCTTTAACCTTTACTATTATTCGAGCTGTGGACTGCCTTTACGATTTTATTATCGCATTGAGACCTTGTCAGTTATTTAGGCTATTCAGTAAACGTGCGTTTTATATGTATTTTGTGATTCCGATTTCTTCAATTTTCCTCTACCAGTGTTAGTTACTTTTTATTTATTTTCTTTTTTGTAAGATCATTGCGGTTGTTTTCCTTGCTCCCTGCTTGAACCACTCATGGTCTGTAGGTTTTTCTATTAATAAATAAATAAACAAAATATTAAAGTTAATATCGTCAGGGGCATGTAAACGGAGCGAAATAATTTTTTGTTTGTTTTATCATTGTATTAGGGGTGTACGCTCGTCAGTGACCTTGTGTCTTTCTTGTAGCTTAACGGAGCTTAAAATAAAACAGTTTTTCGGTGGTCCGTTCCGTATAAAGATCAGGTAGGACACGACGGCGCAGTGGCAATGGCTCTCGAAAGCGCCGAGCGGTAATGTTACGTGATCACGCGACGTGGTTTAGGAAGGTAATTCACTTGCATTGCCGGTAAAATCCGCGGCTTTGCCGTCTCGGGTGGGGTTTTATTTGCTGTCGTTTGACCCGCGCAGCTCGAGAGCACGCTACTCTGCGAATCGTGGCAGCTACGTGACCCGCAGACAATAGACAAGGCCGTTTGAATCCATATAAAAATGCTAGATATTTAGATCGCCTTAGGGAAAAAACAAAAAACAGCGTGACAGCCATTTTCTATTTTAGCTTGGTTTATGTCAATGCGTTCCTAAGAGGTTGGGAAAAAAACTATTTTTTTCCAGGCAATGTAAGTTAACAAATTTTAGCAATTCATTCAAAAGCAACGTGATAAAAATCATCCAAATGAAAAGAGCGATATTGTTATTCACACGAAAAGTTAGAGCACTCTCAAGCTTGTGATGGTGATACATTTTTCAAGACAAAATGGCTCTGTTTTAGAGATATTTTGCTTCACCGCATTAATTCGGGGAAGGAGAACAGTTTTTCTACATCGGGGTGGGAGCAGCAGAGCGCGCGATGGGCTGACTCCAAGTCTGGGCGATTGCTCGAGGGACCAAAATACTGTTGTCGGTGAATTATGCAACGTAAGCCCTCCAGAGAAATTAATTTCACATCGTCAGTCAATTGCTTTCATTTTTGTGTTGAGCCTCTGAATTGTTTCAAGACACTCTTGTCCCAGACGTTCGCCGTGATCAATAACGTTTTACGAGAGAATCGCAGCTTATTTCGTGTTTTTTTAAAGTTAGTTTCACTCTCGGACAAAGCATTCTACATGAATTTGCTCAATTGTATATAAATAGTAGTTTTTTTCAATTACGGAAGCACTATTGGAACACACTTTACAGTTTCGTTTTTTAATGTATTATAACTTTTTAAGTATCTTTACCTGTCGAAGTGTCTATACACTCATTTTCGTACCGATTACTACTACCAGACGCAACATAGTGCATATCGTTCACATAAAGTCATTTCGTTGAATAAGACACCGAGACATCGTGAGGCATTTAAACAGTTTTATTCAAGAAAACTTGCCCATGCATGCTGTTCAGTTCATTCTACGGAAGAACTCCAAGGATAGTAACTCTGTCCAGATAGTTGAGGACATCCTGAAATGTCGGGACTGCAGATGACAAGTAGCCTGAAAACAGTGCCATTTCCTCTTGTAACCGCTTGTTACGGTTGCTGACTTCAACCCCCGGTGCTGATGCCACTGCAAGGTGATCCAAGAGCAGCGCCTGGATTCGGTTTTGCGAAGAGTGCTGGATCACTTGGAGGAACTGAATGAACTCGGCCAAGTCTGGATGGTGACTGGTGAGCCGGCTGTGCAGCCCATTGTGCCAACCTTCGACCATGTTAGTCGTGCGGGGGCCATCGTTTTCAAACTGTCCCCAAATGTCTTTCACAACAGTGTTGGAAAGCCAGAAACTATCAAAATACTTCGCAAATTGCTCCAACCGAGCACTGTCCAGTGGTGAAGCCTGTGGCCGAGCAGCAAGCAGGTCCCTGGAGAAGGCCTGGCGGAAGCCGTCAGGTACAAAAGGGAGATGTCGCACCCTTTCAATCCACCTGGCGACGTCACCGTTCTGTTTGCAACTTGGCCGCAGGCCTAGCTCGTCGCGTTTGGTGTTGAGGGCCTTGGCGAAGTGGAACGCACAACCACGCACCTGGGACAAATATAACATTCTTTATGCTATAAGCCTTACTTCCTGTGCGATTTAGGTATCGCATTAAAGGTTTAATCAATGTTGGTAGATTCGGAAGCAAAACTAAGATCAAACATAAAAGTAAACAGTGTAACGGTTATGACAGCAATTTGACAAGTTGATAATAAAGAAGAAAAACGTTATGACAGTAAGCTGAAGTGGCTGTAACTTCCAATTATGTATTTTCCTTTGACGATCCAAATAAAACATTGACCACTATTTTTTAGTAAAGTGGTACTTTGAGGTCTCCCCAAAAAGGCTGATGTATTTTTCGTCTTTTTATAGAGAAAAATTGTGGCCGCTCCGGCGAAAGTGACTCTACCTCTCGTTATATTTTAAAAATCTATTCTCGGAAAAAGGATAATCCCCTCGTAAAAAGAAAAATCCGTGATTTTTTTTTCATCTGTCTCAGTTACTGACACGCCCGCGAAAAATAAAATCCAGATAACTTGCTATCTAGCGCGCAAATTCATATAAATGTGGTAGGAACTAAAATGTTATAAGAATTGTCTTCAAATATTAAAAAAACGAACAGAAAACTATTCTAAAATATGGAAGAGTTGAACAAAACGGACGGATGGATGGGACCATTTAGTATAATGAAAACGCTTACTCACACGTGGTGTTCCTGCTGCCGTGCCAAAGACCTGTTTCGTTGCTTGTATGGCCGCCAACTCAAAATCGAATATCCACGTGGCAGTAGTGGAAAGCGTTCCGACATTGCCGAACTTCCGCTCCATGGCATCCTTGACCACATTGAGGAAGGTCTCGTAGGAACGGGTGTCGCACGACTGCATAAGAGCGTAGACAACTGGTTGCGCTTCCCCTTGACGACAGCGTGAAGCGTGTACAACTGTCCAGGGTTATGAAATTCCATGGGGTTGTACTTGTAGTTTCCGTCGCCCAACACGTATTGAGCGCCACAGAGCGCGTCCATGTCCTTTTCGGCAAAGAAGACCAGCATTCTCCGTGCCTCCGTCTTGTCTTCAAACTGAAGAAAGCGATGCCCATCCTTGGTTGTTTGAAGTTCTGGGAGGATAGCGTCCAAGCTGTTGCCTCTGATGACACCGAAGTGTCTGTTTCTTGATAACGCTCTGCGTTTAGAAGCATAGCCGTAATGGGTGCTGAGTTCAGACTTGATTGCATCTCGAATTTCGGAAGAGTGATCTTCGAACCTCTCGTCGACAGAACAGACAGCGTCGTCAAAGGCCTGACGGGGTCTTTTTCTGTTTTCACGGATTTGCGTTCCTACTTCCAGCATATACCTCTTCGCGAGCATTTTCCCCACAAGCAGCGCATTACCTGGCCTGCAGCTATGGGGCGTAGTTGGGTCGTCGGGGTCAGTGATCATGACTCCATTCCGCAATGTCAGATGGGCAATCGGGCTCTTCTCATCCCGTCCAAGTCGACTCTTCAGGTTGAAACAGGCAATGCATCTATAGTACACGATGTCCGGATTCTTCGGATTCGTAGCCTTGTAGGAAAACTCAAAAACAACATTGTCCCACTTGTTGCTTTTAAACTGGATTACCGGCCACTTCGAGCGATGACTGGACGGCACAAATACCGGTATTCCGAAGTTTTGCTCCATAAAGTCAATCTTCTCAGGAATTAATTAGCACTTCAGTTTAAAATTTGCTTGACTGAAATATTTAGTAAATCGAAATACCTTGACAAATTGCTGCTCTCAAAGCTGAACGCAGCGACTTGTTGTTGACGGGAACACCTCTTGACTGGAATCGATTCCGGAACGAAAACTTGCAGGTATTTATATGCAGTCGTTGACGTTAATTAGTCATCTTTGAACCAGAAAACCTTGACCCAGTTCGGACTTGAACAAAGGCATCACAAAACAACCAGGTCAGCAAACTTCTGTTCCTCGAACTTCCGTTCCGGTACGCGCGTTATCTCAATTATCTTTGAGGTCGCCGGCTTTCTAAAGCGATGTACCCACGTCTTCTTACACACTCCCCTGTCGCCAAGATCGTGCTATCACCCTGCCATCTTCCCTTTCTCAATATTTTCAAGATTGGGGTCAGCGGGTTCAACAGGTGTTCGAGGGATTTCATGAAATCCACCTCCAACCGAAGGTTAAGCCGGATGTCACTAACAGTGAAACGGGCAAAACACTTCCAAGCCTTTGGCACTTCGAACACAGATGGCAACACTCCCCAAAACTGACATCACGGAGAGGAAATAATACGCCGATTTACAATGCTAATTTCGACCACGAACGTCCAAATATACTCAGTGACAAAAATAAAACACGAAAACAAGGGACCCTACATCCAGGACGCTGACCAAGGTGGTTGATCAAGTGTATCCCCGAAACTGGGGCATAGCGAAATTCGCAGCCTTGGAGCCGGCGAAAATTCATATATATCTATTTTTTTTTCCTTTTCAATTCAAATAATAATGTTTTGAGTCAGATGGATGTTTTTACTCTGATGGATGTTCTGACTCGATAGATGTTTTGACTCTGATGGATGTTCTGACTCGATGGATGTTCTGACTCGATGGATGTTCTGACTCGATGGATGTTTAGACACGGATGGATGTTCTGACTCGATGGATGTTTTGACTCGATGGATGTTTCGACTCGGATGGATGTCTTGACTCGTTGGATGTTCTGACTCTAGTGTCACGTGACCTCTTGGATGTTTTGACTCGATGGATGTTCTGACCCAATGGATGTTCTGGCCATAAGCGTTTTTTTGGGGAAACTCTATAGAAACAAAAGGCGCCTTTGGGAAGGCGAGGGAGAACCTTCATTGAACGAACTTTGGGCTGAAATATGAGTCACAGTCGGCAAAAAAAAACGATATTTTCACGAGCTCAGTTAAAGTCACCGTAGCTAATCGGAGCTAGCAACAGGATTCGGTTGCTCGAAAGAATGTTCACGTTTGCTCGTGCCACGCCCACGCCACTTCATACCGAAAAACTCGGAAAATGGCGGAATGTCAAAAATGTATTTAAGATAATGAGTACAAGATACTCGGAATTGTAATTAAGATAAAGTATTAAATACTCTCCATCAAAGGTATTTGCAAGATACCAAGATACTCCAAAAAGTATTTAAGATACAGTATCTTGAGTACAGTATTTGAGATAGGCACAAGTCTGGTTCCTAGCCTGTGTTTTTTTTTTAGCCCTTTTGCTGCGCAAACCATTCCCAATATTTTAACATTCTCTTGGCGGTTTCATCACTCCCCTCCACATTTCGTTGGTCATTGGATTAGAATCCTCGCCTAGAGTATTAAGAAAACACGACTGCTGCTGCCTGCGCGTGCTCATTGGATGTCTGTCCACACCACGGTGTAAGATAATACTCTTCAGGTGAGGACAGCGTGCTCCTCGCGCATTGCAGATAAAGTTCGGTGCCGGCAGAGGACCTCGTCGACCCGTGGGCACTAAAGATGTGTTTACGTGTCACGGCAAAGACGGCTCGTGCCGCCTCATGCTCCCCACGCGCAGAGCTCCAGCGAGGTTGTCGCTCGTGCAGAAAGACCACTTTTTTCGCTCTCACACAGCTTCGCCGTTTGGCCGCCGGCGACACTGTCAGCCGTGGGCACGGTGGCCGCGGAATAATGCAGCCTTTCGGATGCCCGTCGAACGAACACTATCTGATTCCTCGCGCCGCGCGTTCAGCCCCACCGTGTCCTCACCTAAAGAGTATATCTTACACCGTGGTCCACGTTTTGCTGGTTGTGTTGGGCGCAGGCCGCCGCACGAGAGTACAATATGTTCAGTGGTTGTGTCAGCCTTACCGCGAACCCCTCGACACACTGGTGATTTCATCGTCTGGTCGCAGAGCCGGCATTACACTTGCGTTCGTAGCGCTCCGGCATGTGCCTCAAAATCAGGCGGCTTCCCAGGCCGTTTTCGTAGAACGCGGTATCTGCTATACTTCGTTTCAGCTTCGGTCCAGACGCAGCCGATGCTACAAGCGCGAGCATGTGGCCCAGAACAGTGCTTGCACTGCACGAGCGCGCGTGCTTGACAGGGATGCTGAAAGCTCGGAGCTCGCGCTTGTAGCTTTGGCTGCGTCTGGATCGAAGCTGAAACGAAGTATAGGATTTCCTGCTTCCACTGATGGCACATGCGCAGTGTCGACGTATGTCCTAGTTACATGAGCGCTCTGAACTGTCGTTAAGCCAAGGATTGTTGACATCTCCCAACTGTCATTGAGCTCAACTAAGTTGTCCGGTGTTACACGGTGCATATATATATATGTCTAACAACCCTGCAGTTGAGATGCGCGTCAAGGGACACAGTTAAAAGCGCAACGAAAAGACTGTTGTCATATTATCTTGTTCTTTCTTTAAATAGCGATGCAAATGAAGTGTTTGCACACTTTTATTAATTATGAACGTTTAAAATAAAATAAAACTAACTTTTTCTTTTGTTTTTAGAGTAAAGAAATTACAATCAGAACGTTTCTCACAAATGCAAGCAAAAGGAACTAGGGTGCCTTGATGTCCTTCTGTTTAGGGTGATACCACCCTTTGTATACTCTGTTTCACCTTATGATGTACCGCAGGAAAGGCTACAAGCGCAAGCTCCTTGCTCTGGGCACATCTCGGCGGCTCAAGCTCTCGTGAGGGGTATCAGCACAAGGAGAACTCCGCGGACGGCTATAGTGACGTCAACGACCCGGGAAACTCCGTGCCCGGCTCCGCCGCGTGCACCTGCAGAGCTTTCGTGCTGATGGAACGAAGCCTCCGCGCCTCTGCCACGGAGGAGATCGCGCCGCGTGCATCGAAAGTGATGACGTATGTCTACGTGATGCGCGCTCCTGGAGGACAGGGGCGATTTCTCCTTCGTGTGGATACCCTGGCAGAGCAGCTCCCAACGCTATGAGCTCGCACTTCTAGCCTTCGTCTGCGGTACAACATAATGTGAAATGGAGTATATACTTCGTTTCAGCTTGAGTCCAGACGCAGCCGATGCTAGCGCGAGCGTGTGGCCCTGAACAATGCTTGCATTGCACGAGCGCGTGCTTGGCAGGGACGCTGAAAGCCCGGAGCTCGCGCTGTAGCATCGCCTGCGTCTGGACCCAAGCTGAAACGAAGTATGGTAGCCGATGCCGACAGCACGCACTCACGGGTAAAATACAAAGAAATCGACGCAAACAAAATGTCGCCATAGCACAGTCAGCGCCACAAACGCGTGCAGGGACACGCTCTTTCACGCGCTTCTGAACAAAAAAGAAAAATAAACGTGTGGGACAAAAGGGCCAGATGTCTGCACCCCAAGAAAAGCGCACATGAAGGCACCCTAAGAAAGACACAACGAAAGCTTTATCGGCACCGTTATTACAATGGCCGCCCTCGCCGAGCTTTGGCTTCCGCGACGTGCCGTGACCGTTCTAGCGGCAGCCCATGCCCCGAATCGTATACCCCTTCCGGCAATATTTGCTGCTACGATACTTTCTAGATACCTCCCCCAATATTTCCGCAATAGTGCTTCGCTGGCGCTGGTCATGGGCGGCGATGCGGCGGACGCCACCTTCTTTAGCTATGTTGGGGCGAACACCCATCAGTTACACTCTGCTTCACGTTATGTTGTACCATAGCCTCCTCTGTACTGACACAGCTTTGCAGATCGCCACGAGACGCGGCCGCCGAAAGTGAAAAGGTGGAGCGACACACAACGGATGAGAGGAGAGGCCAAAGTCCTAGATAAGAACTTCCTACAAATAGCGACATTCTTTGAAGCGCCGACTGCGTGACGGTGCAGGTTTTTAGGAAGCGAATGGCGGCGCACAGCAGAGGTTTGAACTGAATGCCGCCATTTGCTTCCAGCGGAATGTGCTTTGTCATTCGTATTGGTTTTCGTTACTTGTAAAAAAAAAGTATCAAGGGACTTTAGGAGAGGCATATAACGGGCGCCCCGCTGCGGCGAGACACGGAAACACACTTGTCCTGAGCAATGGAATGTCCACTCGTGCTCCTCGCTTTCCTCGGGCTACCGCTTCTTTTCTCGTCGGGTTTGAAAACCATTTTTCGGGTCCTCGCCACTGGAAAAGCTGTGCGCTGACTACAAGCTTCCCGAGAAATGCTCTGTGCTACCAGATCTTCGCGCTCAAAATCTGCGACCGGGCACTCTATGGATCCGTCATCACACTGCCAGGCTTTGTGAGTATAGAGGCGGCCATGGCTAGAGACACAGGGAACTGCGTGAGCGAAGGTTAGCCCATAAACGAGCACCGCGTCCCAGGGCTCTCGAGTCACCCAAATTAGGCTTGTGAACAACATTTGTTCCTCGCATGGTGCTGGGCAGAAATGTGCGTAAGGCTCGGTCAGGTACTCGCACTTGCTAGCCAGCTAGCACACAAATAGTTGCATGATTCCTGAACCTGCACCATTTCTACGTTCAGCACCAGACTGCTCAGTCTAGTTTCTCCTGGACCAGATAAAGGCCCGTTCACGCAGTTGCGACCTCTTAGAACCTGGTGCATTGGAACCTCTTAATATCTCTTACAACAAGAGTAAAGTTAAACAAGACGACACACTGGCGCCATCTATTGGGTAGCAGTGTAAACTTGGCGGTCCGGCATATTTTCTATTTCTCTCGCGCATTAGCCTCTCTTTCTTGGCTCGAAAAACTTTGTTTTTCAGAGCCAAAAGAAGGAAAAAGTGCATCTCGACGTAAGAAGGAAAAAGTGCATGCTGAGCGACAGACTTCAAGCGTGCGCGCGCAGTAAACAGTAAAACAGCAGAAGGCAGCGGATCGCTGGACCCAAGATGGTGGCGTTGAAAAACGCGATAATGATGATAGCGACTCACGTGACTGCCGCTGTCCAATGATACCGCAGCGAACCAGAATATTGTTGGATAGAGCGACTGTATTGTCGGCAAAATGCCAAAGAAAAGGAATGCGGTACTCTGAAAGCGTAGCTTATTTAGTGACTCTAGTTGCAACAGGTCTCGTCTCTCTCGCTTGTACTTGGTTGCAAGAATGTGAACGAGCCTTAACTGTAACACTGCCGATTTCTTGGTGTTGAAGTCCTACACTCCGTTTCACCTTATGTTGTACCGTAGGGAAGTCTAGAAGCGCGAGCTCACAGCGTTGGCAGCTGCTCTTAATGCACGAGAGCTTGTGCCGCCGAGATCTGCCCCAGAGCAAGGAGCTCGCGCTTGTAGCCTTCCTGCGGTACATCATAAGGTGAAATAGAGTATAGCTTTGTAGCCCCCTCTCGCATATATCTAGCAGCCTCTGCACGTTCTCCACGGTCTCCACGGTCAATAAAATGTCATCCGCAGTGATGAAACCCGGCAGCATACAGTTTACCTCTGTGCCTCCTTCCACGTCTGTCAGTGAGCAACCGAGCTCCAACTGGATAAGGTTTTTCTCCACCCCTGACACATATAGCATGTAGAAAAGTGGGAAGAGCGGGCATTCCTGTCGAAGGCGCCTGGTTCTTGTGATCTGTTTTGAACCGGCCCCGCTTAACTGTGTCGCTGCTGTATTTGTGGTGTAGAGGCACCTTATGAAAGCTAGCCACTGATCAGGAAGGTCAAGTTCTTCAATACGCTCTGCGATGTGCGCGCAGCACGCTTTTATATGCCTTCGTTACATATGGAAAACAGCTTAGCAGCCTTCTTCCCTCCTTCCTGGCTACTTCAATGCTCTGCGTGAGAGGGAACAGGTTGTCTTCCAACCGTCGCCCTCTTCGGCACCCGTCTTGGAGATCGGTGAGCAGTTCCTTCCCTTCTGCATGATGTGGGCGGAAGTCCTGTATAATCGTTGAGGTAACAGTCAAAGGCCGATAATCTCTGAGGAACTGTTTAACGCCCCTTTATTCAGAATCAGAACTACGCGGCCGAGCCGCCAGTCTTGGGGAAAAGGTTCCTCTTCTCGAGAAATGCTCAGAATATATCCACCATTTGCTCAACTACATTTTTTCCAGGGACTTGAGAACGCTGGCCGGGTTTGCGTCCAATCCCTTGAGGTACACCCCTTCTGATGCGCCAGCGCACGCTGTGCTGTTACTGCAATGTAGTTTCGTTTTTGGACTTACTCGGGTTAGCCGCATCGCGTTGGCATCAGTCTGTGCCGTGTGTGTTTTTCTTCCTTTTTTGTTTTTGGACTCGTTCGATCTGGGATCACCATGTAACGCGCTACTACGAAGCACCGTCTTTTACGGTGGTTGTTATGGATATAAAAGTACAGTTTTTCTATGACATCCAGTCGTTCGCTATCTGAGGAGTGGCCGCTCTGAGGCGCGCCATGGAATCAGAATAGTAAAAGACGGTGAACGCCAAGTGAGCGCGCGGGAACGTTAGGCCTCGCCGCCTCGGTCCAGTTCGAACTCGAACGCGGGACGCCGTCACGCAAGCTTGGACGAGATGGAGCCTTCGGACCGGGACCCAGCGGCTGGTCACGTGAGTGAGAACGCCGTAAAGGATCAGCCGTCACAAGGCTCGAGACCGCGAAGAAAGAAAACGTTGTCGCAGAAGGCCTTGCTTAACTACGAAGCGAACCGGGACGAGCAACGTCAAAAGCTCGATTGCGTCTGGGAGCGCATCGCAAACGATCTTCGGGAAGTTGAACAGGCTACAAACGCCGAAACGCAGCAAGCGGCGACGGGCCGTATCCGAAAAGAGTACGGTCGTTACCAAGCGCTGTCGGAACGCTACGTGGCCTACTTGTCGGGGATCAACGCGGAACAAAGCCAGCTCGAGCTAGCCCTTCACAAGACAACGGATCGCGACAGAGATCGCGCGGTTCAAAACGCCTTGATGGACACCGGAAAGACGCCCGACCGCGCCGCGAAGTCTCGGGACTCGGAACACGCTAACTCGGAGCACTCGTCGAGGTCTCCCGGGCCACGACTTCGCGGCTCGAGACATTCTGGAGGATCGACGCGTTCGGAACACTCGATTGCGACCACGACAAGCACGGCTGCAACGAGGGCACGCGCCGAGGCTGCAGCGGCGCGCACTCGCGCTTCTTTCACCAGAAAGGAAGTGGCCATGAAGCTTGAAAGAGCAAGGCTCGAAGAAAAGGAGAAGAGTGCGGCTGCTGCTAACGAGCGCAGGAAAGCAGAACTAGACGCCGAGTTACAGATCCTACAGCTGGAAAGGGAAGCGGCTGCTATGGAAGTTCAAGCAGAAATCCTGCAAGCGGCTGCAGAACAGCACGGCGGGGAGCATCACTTTGACCGAACCCTCTCAGAAGTATCAGAAGTTCGTGCTCAGCGCACTGTTGACTACGTGCACAACCAGGCTGCCGTCCACAGTGTCTCAAATGAACGGCCTGCAGAGCAAGTTGTTGCTCCAGAATTGAGTGGTGTGCTGAAATACCTGGTCCGTCGAGATTTGGTCAGCACAGGACTCGTCAAGTTTGATGACCACCCCGAGAATTACAGAGTATGGAAAGCCACATTCAAAAGTATGGTGCAAACTCTGGAAGTTACGGCAAATGAAGAGTTAGATCTTCTCGTGAACTGGCTGGGCCGTGAGTCTTCGGTCTATGCAAAGAGGCTGCGTTCAGTACATGTCGACAACCCCGCGGCGGGGTTAGAGATAGTCTGGGAAAGACTGGAGGACTGCTACGGCCGACCCGAAGTAATAGAAGATGCGCTCTTCAAGAGGATCGGGAGCTTTCCTAAGATCTCCGACAAAGACACTCACAAACTACGGGAACTGGGAGATCTGCTTCTGGAACTGGAAGCTGCAAAAGCTGATCCCCACTTGACAGGACTCAGCTATTTGGACACGGCAAGAGGGGTGAACCCCATCGCGGAGAAGTTGCCTCACCGTCTCCAAGAGATGTGGATCTCAAAAGGCTCAAGGTACAAGGAAGAGCATCACGTCGCCTTTCCCCCTTTCTCGTTCTTCTCAAAGTTTGTCCGAGACCAGGCCAGGATGCGGAACGACCCGAGCTTTGCTTTCAGCACAACGGGAAACACCTTTCTGAGGTTCCCAAAGAATGAGAAGGTCACGGCAAGGGAAGGCTTCAGGAACACGCCCGTTTCAGTCCATGCGACCGACGTCACTCCAGAAGCCGTCGACCATTCGCCATCCACAGCCGAGAGGACGGAGGACCCTAACAGACAGTGCCCGCTTCACAAGAAACCTCACCCTCTACGAAAGTGCCGTGGGTTCAGAGAGAAACCACTGCAAGAACGCAAATCTCTGCTGAAACAGTTTGGGATCTGCTTCAGGTGTTGCTCCTCTACAAACCACCTCGCAAGGGACTGTAAAGTTGTGATCAAGTGTGCTGACTGTGACAGCACTGGACATACCACAGCGCTTCACCCGGACAGTTCCAAACCTTTGTCTTCGGGCCTCAGACAGGATCCCGAAGACGACAGCATTCACCACGGACTATCACCGGACGTAACTTCCAAGTGCACCGAGGTGTGTGGGAAGGTTACATTGGAAGGTCTTGTTCCAAGATTTGTTTGGTGAGTGTGTGTCACTCAAGCACACCTCAAAAGGCTGTGAGAATGTATGCCATCTTGGACGACCAAAGCAATAGGTCACTGGCAAGGACAGAATTCTTCAATCTCTTTGATGTCCAGGGAGAGAGTTCGCCATATACCCTCAAGACATGCGCTGGAACAGCAGAAACGACAGGAAGGAGAGCCTCTGGGTTTCTGGTTGCAGGTATTGATGGCAGCATGAAGCTACCTCTCCCAACCCTGATTGAATGCAATCAGATGATCAACAACAGGAATGAGATTCCGACACCAGACGCTGCACGTCATCACCCACATCTGAAGGCTATAGAGAGCCTCATACCTCCATTGGATGCAGAAGCTCAGATTCTGCTTCTACTGGGAAGAGACATCCTGAGAGTTCACAAGGTGCGTCAGCAGTGCAATGGGCCTCCGGATGCACCCTTTGCTCAACGACTAGACCTAGGGTGGGTGATCATAGGAGACGTCTGCCTAGGTCGCACACGCAAGCCGGACTGTGTGACCAACTTCAATACAAATGTGCTCGAAAATGGACGACCCTCCCTTTTTGAACCATGCCGCAACCATTTTCTCATCAAGGAGAAATTCACTGGTCCCTTCAATCCAACCCAGCACGTACCACCTACCCAAGGTGCACCCATCAAAGACTACTCTGTCGAAGAAACGACAGACACGTTGTTCCAGACAACGAAGGATGACGACCAACCAGCTCCTTCGGTGGAAGACCGAAAATTCCTAAACATCATGGACAATGAAGTCTTCAAGGACGAGTCATGCAGTTGGGTAGCCCCTCTTCCTTTCCGCATACCAAGACCTCGGCTTCCTAATAATAAGGAGCTCGCACAGTCTCGTCTTGCATCACTGCGACGCACACTGCAGAAGAGACCAGAGATGAAGGAGCATTTCGCGACATTCATGGACAAGATGTTCAGGAATGGCCACGCAGAAGAAGCCCCACCGCTAAGAGAAGAAGAGGAATGCTGGTATCTTCCAATCTTTGGTGTGTATCATCCACGCAAACCAGGCGAAACCAGGGTCGTGTTCGACTCAAGTGCTCAGTTCAAGGGAACTTCTCTGAACAATGTTCTTCTCACAGGACCAGACTTGACCAACAGCCTGCTGGGCGTCCTGATTCGTTTCAGGAAAGACCTCTTCGCTGTCACAGTGGACATTCAGCAGATGTTCTACTGCTTCCTGGTACGAGAAGACCACCGAAACTACCTGAGGTTCTTGTGGTTCCGCAACAATGACATCCACGACAAAGTGGTGGAATATCGGATGAGAGTGCATGTCTTTGGTAACAGTCCATCACCAGCAGTGGCTACATACGGACTCCGGAAGACAGCACAGGAAGGAGAGAAAGAGTTCGGCAAAGACGCCAGGCAGTTCGTCGAAAAGGACTTCTACGTAGACGATGGGTTGAAGTCTCTCCCTACGGCGGATGGTGTCATCGACCTGCTGAGACGCACGCAACAAATGTTGGCAGTTTGTAACCTAAGGCTTCACAAGATAGTATCAAACAGCAGCAGAGTGATGGAAGCTTTCCCCAAGGACGACCACGCAAAAGATCTAATGGAACTTGACCTGAGTCACGGCACCCCACCGATCCAACGCAGTCTTGGAATTTGCTGGGACGTAAAGAAGGATGTCTTCACCTTCAGGGTTCCAGTTGAGGACACACCATTCACCCGGCGTGGTGTCCTGTCAATGGTGAACAGCGTGTACGACCCATTTGGATTCGTGGCTCCAGTTACCATACAAGGGAAGTCTCTCCTACGAGAACTCGTCACAGAAACGTGCGAGTGGGATTCCCCACTTCCTGAAAACAAGAAGAAAGAGTGGGAGAACTGGAAGGATTCCCTTCAGGCTTTCGAGCAGCTAGAGGTGTCTCGCACTTATGCGGCCGTTTCACTTAGCACGGCTCAGCAGAAGGAAGTGCACATCTTCTCAGACGCCTCGACCAAGGCTGTAGCAGCTGTGGCGTATCTGAGAACCACAGACTCGGATGGTGCGTGTCGTGTCGGCTTTATAATGGGCAAAGCTAAGCTAGCACCACGTCCACAACACACCATTCCAAGGCTTGAACTGTGCGGTGCGGTACTGGCTGTGGAGCTGGCAGAGCTCATTCAGAAAGAAATAGACACACAACTAGATGTGGTGCATTTCTACACTGACAGCAAGGTGGTTTTGGGCTACATACACAACCAAACAAGGAGATTTTACGTGTATGTCAGCAACAGGGTGGAACGCATCAGAAAATCTACACAACCAGAACAATGGCACTACGTTCGGACCGATGCGAATCCTGCAGATCTTGCTACAAGATTCGTGCCCGCAGCGCGGCTGCAGGAGACTGCTTGGCTGACTGGTCCAGAGTTCTTAAATCGTCAAGAAGAGTTTTCATGCGTCTTACAGAACGAGTTTGAGCTGATAGACCCAAACACTGATGCCGAGATCCGGCCCGAAGCAAGCGTCTCAGCCACCAGTGTGACCACAAATGGACTCGGGACTGATCGTTTCAGTCGTTTTTCGAGCTGGCCTAGACTGATGCGTGCAGTGGCATACCTCATACGTGCTGCTGACAACTTTCGGCGCCCTTCTCGTGCCGAGGCAGCTGATCTACCACGTGGCTGCCTTCGAGCAGGACAACTGTCTGTGGAGCATTTGTCTCTTGCAAAGAATCTCATCATTCGCTCCGTCCAACTAGAAGCATATGCAAATGAGCTCGAGTGTTTGTCACAGGGGAGAGGAGTCCAGAAATCAAGTTCACTTTGGAAACTGGATCCTTTTATTGACGACAAGGGCTTGCTGAGAGTCGGTGGTCGCCTCAACAACGCACAGCTGAGTCAAGAGGAGCGGAGACCTCTCATCATACCTGGTAAACACCATGTCGCCTTGCTGCTCGTAAGGTACTACCATGAGCAGATCAAGCACCAAGGTCGGCACATTACTGAGGGAGCAATCAGAGCCGCAGGTTTCTGGATCATCGGAGCAAAACGCTGCATAACGTCGTACATTCACGGCTGTGTCACGTGCTGCAGACTGCGGGGAAGACAGCTGGACCAGAAGATGGCAGACCTGCCAGTTGATCGACTCAGTACAGAACCTGCATTCACATATGTGGGGGTTGACGTTTTTGGACCATGGAACGTGACTGCACGTCGAACTAGAGGTGGAGAAGCCAGCAGCAAACGCTGGGCTGTGCTGTTTACGTGCATGAGCATTCGGGCGGTCCACATCGAAGTCATAGAGTCCATGGATGCTTCAAGTTTTATTAACGCCCTCAGGAGATTTTTCGCACTCAGAGGACCTGCAAAACAGCTGCGATCAGACTGTGGAACCAATTTCGTCGGAGCATGTTCAGAGCTCAACCTGAGGACTAGTGGTCTCGACAACGACAAAGTGCAAGCGTTCCTTTCAAGCCAAAATTGCAGTTGGGTGTTCAACCCTCCCCATTCGTCTCACTTTGGAGGAGCTTGGGAGCGGATGATTGGAATCGCACGTCGTATTTTGGATTCCATGTTGTTAGAACACAGACCGAGCCGTCTCAGCCATGAAGTTCTGGTGACATTTTTGGCAGAAGTTTCAGCAATCATAAATGCTAGACCTCTTGTTCCTGTTTCGATGGATCCGGAATGCTGGGAAATCTTGTCGCCGTCTACACTCCTTACCCAGAAGGTTGGTGGAGACACGTTACCACCCAGCGAGTTCAACGTCAAGGATCTCTACAGAAGTCAGTGGCGTCAAGTGCAGTGGTTGGCAGACTCCTTTTGGCACCGTTGGCGACGTGAGTTCCTGACAACGCTTCAGAGCCGTCGCAAGTGGCAAGACAGCCGTCGAGACCTCAAGGAAGGTGACATTGTGCTCCTAAGGGACAAACAGGTTCACCGCAACGAGTGGCCTATGGGTGTGATTGTGAACACTTTCCCGAGTGCAGACGGAAAAGTGCGAAAAGTAGAGATCAAGACGGCAACCAGTGGAGAACTAAAAACTTTCCGACGGCCAGTCACTGAGACTGTCCTTCTCATCTCAAGAGAAGACTGATCCGAAACTTCAGTGCGTTTCCAGTTTTTGAACGTTGCGTTATAGTGTCATAGTGGTATCTCGCGATACCAGACGGGGAGTGTGCTGTTACTGCAATGTAGTTTCGTTTTTGGACTTACTCGGGTTAGCCGCATCGCGTTGGCATCAGTCTGTGCCGTGTGTGTTTTTCTTCCTTTTTTGTTTTTGGACTCGTTCGATCTGGGATCACCATGTAACGCGCTACTACGAAGCACCGTCTTTTACGGTGGTTGTTATGGATATAAAAGTACAGTTTTTCTATGACATCCAGTCGTTCGCTATCTGAGGAGTGGCCGCTCTGAGGCGCGCCATGGAATCAGAATACACGCAGATCCATCACCCGGCCGATGTCCCCCTCCTGGGTGGAGTCCGATTGGTCCGGGGCAGGACAGCGTCTGTAGTGGCATGGGACTCCTCAGGGGCAAGGATCTTCGTCAGATACTCTGCGAGGTACTATCCAAGGCCTTCTGGCGGCTTGCCCGCACTCTCGTCTATATTGGGCACCTCCTAATCCTCTCCTTTCAGTAAGCCAAGGTACTTCCAGAACTTATTATTGGCGCATCCCTTCCGCTGGCTCTAAGGTCTCGGACGGTCCTCAGATCTCGCTGCTCTCATCTTCTCTTCGGTTAGTTATTTAGCACGAACACCTTGTAGACTTGATATACCGTTGGTCTCTGGTGGCAACTCCACTTCCAGATCCTGTTCGAAGTGCTGCTTGATGTTCCCTGTTCGCCTTCTGTATTTCATGGCAACCTTGACATCGAGGTTCCACCACCATTTCCATAGTCTTCGTCCGTTGGGCCATTTAGTTGCATGTTACCTGATGAGACGCTTGAGCTCCGTAGCCTACTCTCTGTTACCAGATGGCCGTATTCTCTTGTCACCTTTTCCGATTTCCTTCTTGTACCCCTCTCTGCTGTCTTTTGAGTTAGTTGCGCTTGTGTGTAGCATTGCTGTCGGTTTTTGCCTTTGTCCATTACTTTTTGATAAAGTCCAGACGCAGTCCATTGGATTGTCTCCAAGGCGCGGGGACACCAAAGCGTAGTCTACGCAGGTTCTACTTTTTCGCGCGCACTATCTGTATTCCCCCTCGCCGGATGCCTGTAAGTCCACTACTCTTTCACTGTGTAGCTCGTCGGCTAGATTTAGCAACCGCCGTCCATTGGCATCCTCTCATCCATCAAGTTCGTGTATATGTCTGTAAAGTCCCCTATAATTAAGACGTTTCTACATTTCTCCAATGTCTTCACATCTGTGGTAACATACACCATAGAAGCCTGGTTCTTCCCGTCACGCGCACTTCCCACCTAAAGCCCCTTGATAAGTACGTTTTTTACAAGTACCGCCAACCATTGCTGTGAAAACACGCAAGACACCAGCCACGAGCGGGTCCTCCGCTGCCATTTGCTTCAAGGGCAAAGCTCATTTCAGTGCTGCGCCGCCATTTGCTTCTAAGGACCGCTCGAGACACGGGCCTTGTGCACTGGCGCATTTGACGCTACTTGGAAGACAAACGAAAACACATCAAAGGGCTTCATTCACACAGATAGGTAAACAATGCACAGAGCCACCGGGTGTTGCTATAAATATCCCTCCACCCGAATGTCATCTTGGCACTCCATGAGAGTCCTGTGCCACACTGACGTGCACCACCATACAATCACATCTTCATTACCTCTTCGTTGTACTCCTTAACGATTGCATCCAGCCCAATGCCAACCCAGTTGCACCCCAGGGCTCCTCTAGGTTCTATAAGGTGCGTTTCGGCCACCCCTGAACATGGTCATGTCCTCAGCCTCAAGCTGATTAAAATAGTTCATCCCACATTTTTTTCCGTCTTGCATCTTCTAGTTTGAGAAACCCCACCCCCACTGTGATGGGCTTTTGTTGCTTCCTCCGTTTTCCTCTCGCTCTTGTTTTTTGTTCGCCGTTGTCGTAGCCGCGTTGCCTGTGCACTGAGGCAGTTGCTGCCGCACCATCTCTGCCACCAGACCACTGAGCCATCGTTGGAGGGCCCTGCTGCATCGGCGGCAAGTGCACACGAGGTAGTCTATCTACGATCGGCATTAATATTGCGTGTTCTATTTGCGCCGGAGAAACTCACTCTGGTGCGGGGTACACAAGATTTTCTCCACTCGGCGACTCTCGCCATTCCCTACAAGAAGGATGATCCTGCCCTTCGGTCCCCTGCGCTGTGGCCTGGTTCGCGTTTTCCACACCCAGTTGATGTACTGTCCCTGGTT
>JAZHYW010003822.1:0-108189 GCA_037355805.1 Ixodes ricinus | reverse complement strand
CGCGCGTACTCTTCTCCCTGCTTGCATGTCGCCACAGGTTGTAGTGGTCCGAAGCGTGGAAGCGTAGGTCTAGCTTCGCTCTCAAGCAAACCTTTGCTCTCAAGCAAACCTTGTTATAGATACATACAAATAATTTTTCTTTCTTTTTTATATATAAATAAACGCCCGCACGGATTCTTTTCAGGTCCATTCCACTAACTGTGGCTTTGTAGTCTCCCCTGAATTTTTTTTAATCATTGGCTTATTAAAACAAAATGCTGTGATTCAATTTGAATCTTTCTTATTTATATTTCATTGGTTTAAACCTGTTATACCGTTAGGTTGTGCAGGTAGAGAGGCACAATTTATTTTTATTTATTTTTGCGCTCACTTATATTTTGTAAATTGTAAAAAAAAATGAGCGCAGAAAACCTTGCCAAAGTTTACGTTAGGCCTGTTCGCAGAAGACTCATTTACCGGCACTTTATCTTGTGACGCCATCTTCCGATAAGCGCACCTAACAGACGATGCACTCGCTCTTAGTCTTGAGTAAGTTACTTTTAGAAAGTAATTAGTCGCAGTTAGATAGTTTGCCAAAAATGTATTTAATTTGGAGTGGTAGCTGCCTAAAAATAAAAGTAATGCGCTACAGTTAGTACATCATAGGAACTTAATGACTTTCAAGATACTTTCGTTTTTGTTCTCTAAATATAACGTTGACAGACAGCACACAATCACTGCTTTATATTTATTTGGAACTTTCAGAAAACTCTCATTTCACTTTTTTCAAATATATATTATTGCCGTCGCGCGACTTCATTGAATCAAAGCGTTTGCTGCTTGGATACAAGATGCACTGAAGAATAAACTATTTCGTAGATTTTGTAACGCAGCAGCAACTGCTTTTTAAAGATAACTTAGCTTTCCCTTTTGATGCTGACCTCATCCTTGCTGAAGAGGCGCCCAGTGGGTGTGCTGAATGGCAACGCATTATTCAGGCGTAAAAAAACAGACAAAAAGACAGCCTTTTTTAATGTTGGGAAAGCCTATGAGGCTGGGGAGCTCTTTCGAGGTTTCAGCCCTCCGTTGTTACGTCTTCATGCATAGCGGTAGTGTCCACAAATTAAAGTCGAAACTCATCCCCGTATGCCTGCGAGGGTTGGAGAAAAAGGACTTCCCGGATGCGTATACTTTCTTACAGTGTTTTTGCAGCGAGCAGTGAAGGTCCAAGTGTGCAGTTCATAGCCGGACCACGGTAACACCTGCCGCTCGTCACTCATGACAGCCTCTCGTTTGAGCGATAACAATTAATTACCATCCAACCATTATCCCCCTTTCTTACGACGTTCTTTGTTTCTTTATTTTTAATTTACGAACTCTCTTATTCCCCCTACTCAGCTGACATGAGCGGGAGGTACCGATGAACAGAATGAACCATTAGAATAACATGGATGGGATCAGAAGGCTAAACCATTTAGAATTAAATAAAGTGGAAAAGACCGTCAGTATGAAACAAGGTAAAGCAAGGAGTGAATTAAACAACAACTCAAAGTCGTCTTGGATTGCGTTCCGCTTTTCTATTTAATTTGTTCAATGCAATGCAGAACAAAAGACTCGACCATGGATAACGGGATCAGGGCCCCTGGGAACGGGCAAGTTGACCAATAGAAGCATCGTCTGTGGCCCCGGTCATTCAGTGTGTACTGGCGGCGGCTCGCTTTCGCCAAGAAAGCTATCGCCGCGACTGCTGCTCCACCGACGACAGTGGCTCACGTTCGCCGTTAATGAACATTTCACCGTGAGGTGTCTACGCGTCGCGTGGTTCCGCGAGCTGGCTATGCTGCTTGGCTAAAGAAGGCAGGGGTGTTCGATGATGCCGGAAAGAGGGAAGACGGAACGAGAAACCGCGCACAGAAATGTTGAAATAAAGCAAATGCTAATGCGCTTTTCCATGCGATGAAAAAGAAAAAAAAAACAGAAGTATAAAGAAGTTTGTTCTCTGCGTCGGCACTTCGATCCGACGAAAAACGTCTTGAGTTCTTGTTTTATTTTGTCGCGACTAATGTGGGATCTAACCTCCGCACATGGCCGAACACGCTAAGTGTTCACAAAATAGGTTGTTTTTTTTTTCGCGAAAATTATTTGTATTTTTGCGGATACTTTTAGTTACTTAAAATATTTCTAGGTTATCGAAACGGGTACTTCAAAATGTATCGAGTTACAGCTTAAAGTTACCAAAAAAAAAAGTAACGAATTACAGTATCGTGATACAAGTATCAAGGTGCTACCTAAGACTGCTCTTTTCTCTGCTCGCTATGCCTATCGGGAGATGGTGCAACAAGCTATTAGCGTTGGTAACTCTGTGGTCCGCGACCGGGCCTATAGTGGCCTTTGGCAAGTTTTGTGCTCGTCTTTTTTCATTTTTTTTTTCAGAAAAGAAAACTACGGTAAGACTAATCTCCCTGCACATTCGGTGAAAGCTTGAGCTTTCTATGTGCAGGGGCCAGTTTTTCTGGCAAGTTTTACAGTGGAACGTCCTCTTGAGACGCCCGATGCACAAAAACCCCTTTTTCTCAAAGTGTACAAATAAAAAAAGAAAATTTACGAGTGGCCTTATTTAAATATGGATTTATGTTAGCATATACTTAACGTAAACTAAAAGCTTTTAGAACCTTTGTTGGCTGCTAGTGTAAAGATCTTTTTTGTGTTGTTTGTGCGTATTGTTCTTTGTGTGTGGGTGCTGGCTGCCGCTGCTGCCATTGCAGGAAGGGTGCCGAGGACTCGTCATGCTGCATCAATCAGCTTTTTCCTTGGTCTTCCTCCATCATATTGTGCTGGAACATAACGTAAGTATTATTATAGTTAAAAGCCAAGACAGCCATCATGTGAAGCAGGCATATCTAGGCACAACCGTCGTTCGATCGCCTTTTCTATATGATCTCCACCATAAATCGATGTGATAGGTTTTTCGCGTGTTATGCAACGAATTTATACTGTAAAAATATGCATATGAGTCTACTTTTACGCAAAGTACTTAAAAAAAAACTGAATGAAAAATTGCGACGCGACAAAAATCATGACGTGATCATGAGTAACGCGATCACGTAATTGGTCTAAGAACACGCCTCATCTTTAAGGAGCCAGTGCCTTGTCAGACAGCCTTGTGTAGTGGTTCCTTTTGTGGAGCCTGTTCGCACGAAACAGAACGAAATAAGAAGAAAAAGTAAAAACACATTTTCGACTTCCATATTTGCCCCTCTGGAGATAGCCGTGATTGGCTGGCCCAGCGCTCTGCGCGAAAGCAGATGCATGAAATTTGTTTTTATAGTGTGGACGTGCAAATTGTTTTTCATTTTTATAAGTAGTGACGACGACGTCAATGATGATGATGGCGATGATGAGTTTCTGCGCACGTCATTTCCCAAGTGTATTTTCTCTCTATTGTCAGCGTTTGCTGCTCTTTTTTTTAATGGGGGGGGGGGGTGGGAGGGGGATAATAGTTTGCGCGTTCTAGGCTGTAGGCTAAGCTTTTGGAAAGTCTCCAGGCTGAGGGCTTGAGTGCACTCTAACAAAACAGACGCTCAAACTTTCGTTCAGGCGGATGAGGAGTATGCATACTCTGGCGAAATTTAAAATTCCTATGAAAGGCGGCGCCAGTTTTCTTCATTTATTAGTAGTCTGCTCTATTTTTGGAGTTAGCAGACTTTAAAGTTCTTGCCTCAGCCGGGGGAACCGCTCGAGTGACCAACCCGAAGTTGCATTCACAGAACAAAGAAGTCTCCGGTCTAACAGATAAGCAAAAATCACCACGAAGCTGCTGTCGTGCGTGCATAAACAAAACAAAAACAAAAAAAGTTCCAGTTTAGCAACTTGAGGTTAATATTGTGACTCATAAATAGCAGATAAAAATCTTGTAGTCAGGTTTGGTCATGCCTTAAAGAATGATTGCACGCAGGACATGCTATGGCCACTCGCGTGGTGTGGTTAGGTCATGGGACCACTGTCCGCTAAATTTGGCGGGATATGAGTATTTTCCGGCTCATAAGTCTGCACTGTAAAAGTGAAAACATAAACGCCTGTTTTCACAAATAAGTTGATATATAAGTCGTACCTTTGCGCTTGAGTCGCACTTGTATACTTGTAAGGTCTGCTCGGCGGAACTGCCTTGCTGAGCCTGCATGTGCATATTGTTACTCGCGATATAAGCACAACCGGGAATCCGATTTCGGTATTCTCATCTACAAATCGAACGAGGAAAATTGGCAGCGATCTTTACGCTTCAAAACACTATAATGCATGAAATGCATCATAGGAAATCGGTGAATGGTGTTTCGCATGACGTACATTTTCCCGCTACATTTGGCGAGGCAACTGGATTGGCGTCTAGAGTCACAAGATGTGAATTATAAATTTTAAATCTAGCAAGTAATTAAATTGATGAAAAGGTGACGCAACGTGAAGCTTCCCGCTAAATTTAGCGGAAAATGCACGGACAGAGGGACGGACGAATGGACGGAAAGACAAAATTTTGCGAATGGGGGTAGGGTTAAAGAGAATTTCATGTTTTAATATAACCCCCGCAGAAACTTTGCACAGTCAAGGTTCGTACGTGAATAGAAAAACGCATATACTAAGTGGCATCGTTGTCCACACGACGAAAGTTTTGTAACCGAACCGCGACGTATACGCACGAAAATACAGTGACGCTCCAACTTTAGTGAATGACGTCACTTTCGCGTGAGCCCGTTTAATTGCTTTATGACATCGCTTTCGTGGCGGCTTTTACGTCGGTCTTTACTTACACCGCAAGTTCTCATTAAATATTCTGCTTTTAACGAGACGGTTAAACTTTAATGCTTTTATGGAACTAGACAGCGCACACTGGTCACATAAAGGTCAAATACGCCTTACTTTCAAACTTTGGTGTTCTTTCTTGACAAGTTGGCAACATGTGTTGCCAACTTGCCTAAGTGTGACCCGCCTACGAAACTATCTATCTATGTCGGAGCACTACCATGTAGACTTTCTCACTGGTCGCTTCTCCCTAGTGTCGTATTTGAAGACGACGGACGGCTTGACGCGTTGTCCAATTAAGCAGGCTACTCGAGAGTGGTGATACAAACAGTAAAAAAAGGTCGCAAAAAAAGAAAATAAATATTCGCGCAGTTTTTTTTTCTTTAGGAATTACTTTAGCGCCACGGACCAGGCTCCCCATTTTGCATAAAATAAACGTCGTGAAAGGGCGACGTCGCAGACAGGCAAATTAGGGGAGGACACGATGGAGTTAGTTTAAACAAAAACCGACAAGTTACGCAGCCCATCTTGATTAGAGTTTGGACTTCTAACGACGAACTTAAGTCCATCGCCACCCAAGGGACAGCATCGCTATAGAGGCGAGCTGTTGGTGGACGTTCGGTGCACTTTTCCTTGGTTGCGTTATAAAAAAAAAGAAAAAGTTTCACGAGCTAAAATTAGATTAATTTAGGTTACGAGTACTTTCTTTGGACATTTTATTAATAAGAGAAAAGACGAAAATAATGAGCGGCCAGGATACTTACAGTGGAATGTGTCTTAATTGGGCGAAGGGATCGAACGGAAAAGATAACACATTCCTCCGGAGTTTTTTCTCGAATGTTTTTGTTGCGCTCAAAAATGAGGGGTATTTTTTATAAAGCATGAAATGCTTTGTACCGGAAACTTGTTACATCTTGAAGTGTTTTCGTCTGTGCTTTTACGAATACCTAGTCATGAAATGCTGTCCCTGCCTGTTATGTTTCTAAAAACAGTTGATTTAGCTGTGTTTGGAGATCTGTGTTTGTCCTTTGTCCCCCTTGTTCCCCTTTTCTAGGGATTATTTTCGTCGTTGATTTAGTAGTTTTCAGCCGACACTTAGCCAGAGTTCTCAGTGGAACCATATATTTATTATCACTAATTAAAATTAATGAGTATATATTATCTTATTTAATTATCTCGCTAATTAGTAAGAAGACAGTGCCAGTGTTGAAACGTCGACGGACGTCAGGCCCTTTCTTATATTTATTTTTATTTCTATTTTTAATTCGTTATTCCATTTTCCATTTAACAATATATTTTTGTAAGTTCTTGTATTTAACTTTGACTCATTATTCTGCCATTTTTAAGTGTGTTCGCCGAGTATCTAGCGGTTTTGTGTCTAGCTTTGATTGTTCTTCTAAACTGATACAACTTTTTTTCGTTACTTTACCCTTTTTTTTTCTTTTGTAACTTTTTTATTAATTCGCCATTCATTAATTTTTTTTTAAATTTTACCATCCATGGTTGCGTTGTTTGCACACGTTACTTTTGCCTATATATTAGTATATATACCTTTATATGTACCGGGTGTTTTTTTTTTTTAATTCTCGCGGATCTGTTAAAAAAAAACAAAAAAAAAACATGAAGGCTACACTTATGCAGTTTGTGCGAGTAGGTTATACGCCCAGGGGGACATTATGGGCGTGGTAAATTCAGCGCAACAGTACGCTGAATTTACAACTCGTGGAGCAGGTACAAGGCTGGGGCTAGATAAGAGACGGAAAATTCGCGCGGGCGCCTTACCGCAACCGCGAGCCTTGTACGTGCTCCACAAGAGGTAACTTTAATGCACTACTACGCTTCTGACGTGCTGAAAGTCTTTCTGAAAATGACTGGTTTAGTGGTTTTCGATAACGCTCAGCAAGTTTCTAATTGGAACCATGTGTCTATTTTCACTACTTAAAAAGTTAATATAACGAATTTTAATTAATTAGCCGGCTTATCGGAAAGATAAGCCACCCATAATGTCCCCCTGGGCGTATAACCAGCATAAATGTAGCGTTTCATGGCTTTCTTTAATCAAATCTGTAAGGATAAAAAAAAAAAGAACACCCTGTATATACGTGTATATGGGGTATTCCACTTAGCTTGAGCCAAGGTTTAAAAATATTTTCATGCATTTTAGGAAGACGATAGCAAACGAATAAGGTTGTTCATTGTTTTGAAGCAAGTCAGGCTATTTGTTGTATTTTGCCGAATTAACCAATAATTGGCATTAATTAATTAACTTTCGCAGTAATCATTTTAAAGGAAAAAGTTTGAAAGACAAAGTTGTAGATCGTCCTCAAGAAACATACAATTCAGTGGTTTTTATCAAGAAACCTGAACCGATTTTTTTTATGGGCTTCAAAAACGTTTGCAAATTACGAAGAAAAAAAAACGTGTGATTTTGTGCATGCGCAGCTTTTATTGCAGCGCTCTCAGCCGCGGCATGAATAAACTACGCCTGCATGCCGAATAGAGCACTGTTGACTGGGCGCTGTTGATTAATTCGTGTTTTTGTGTTTTTTTCTTCTTATTATTATTCGGGCACTTTTTTTGAAGCCCGGGAAAACGAACCGTGCTAGAGGTTTCTTGATAAAAACCATTGAATTGGTTGATTCCGAGGACTCTCTAAAACTTTGTCCTTGGAACTTTCACTCTAGATTGGATATTTCTAAAGTTAATTAATTAATCTTATTTAATTAGTTAATTCGGCAAAATACAGCAAATAGCCTGACTCGCTTCAAAACAATGGACAACCCTATTCGTTTGGTATCGTCTTCCTAAAATTCATCAAATATATACTGTATGTATATATAATTTCGGATGGGTCGCCAACTGATCAATAGGCCCCCTTAAAAAATCACTCTTGGCAATCGACCACTGTACACCAACACAGCAGTTTAGAAACAAGCCATCGTTTGCCACACGGTGCGGGCACAGCGAGGCGCAAAAACCAGAATCGCCTGAGGCGAGGCCTTTGCGCACGGGCAGTTCCGACAGAAGAGCCACCGCAATGACCTCACGTGAGACAGTTGAGTTGGTGTACACTACGTACACCAACTACGTAACGCCAAAAGGTCCATCGTCACGGCGCTAGTGATCTCTGTACGTCTGCCGTCAGCGCACAAACCAATCACGTACAGACAACAGCGCAGGTTCGCGGCTCATTCGGTGCGCATGATTGGTCGAGCCGATCATAGAAAGCACGCAAGTACGACAAGCGACGCGACGATCCACGTTTGGCTCCGTTTGACTGGCCCCATCGGATAACAGGGTTAGCTCTAATATGCAGATGAAAAAAAGAAAGAGACGCTTGCGACTGCGTACGTGTAGGAGTGCGAAGTCATTCCTACACACAGAGCAGTCCTACAAGAAGCGCGCCACGCCTTCCTATCGCACACGGCACCCCGGTGGTGACATCACGATCCCCCACTGCGCAGGCGCGGCGAACCCCGCCGGCTTCACGACTGCTTCCGTGACGAAGCATCTGCGTTGCTGTGCTTTCCTTTGTGTTTTATTTCTGAGGCGCGTCCGCTTTGACCTTAAGCGGCGCGTGCTTTATGACGTATTTTTATGGCCATCTTTCGAGGACAACGCCGACGCCTTTTCGCGTAATGGTACAAGTAAGGTTTTCGCCTTAAAAAAAGCAAGGCATTACAACTTGTCACACGTACAAGAATATAGAAAGGGCGAAAACAAGAATGATAGACAGTCATGATAGAAACGTCAGCTCCTCCCAGTGGTGTGTAGCAAGAGCAAAACGATATGTTCCCGGATATCTGAGATTCCCCAATTCGAGATTGCGGCGCCCGCGCAGAAAAATGTCTCTACAACGAACGGGTGTTCAGGAATGCCTCCTTGGCGCATCAAAACCAGACTTGTGCCTATCTCAAATACTCTACTCCAGATACTGTATTTCAAATACTTTTTGAAGTATCTTGGTATCTTGCAAATACTTTTGATCGAGAGTATTTGATACTCTATTTTAATTACATCTCTGAGTATCTTGTACTCATTTTCTCAAATACATTATTCACATTCCGCCATTTTCTAAGTTTTTCGGTATGAAGTGGCGTGGGCGTGGCACGAGCAAACGTGAACATTGTTTCGAGCAACCAAATCCTGTTGCTAGCTCCGATAAGCTAAGGGGACCTAAATTTAGCTCGTGAAAAGATCGCTTTTGTGTCGATTGTGACTCATATTTCACCTCAAAGCTCGTACAATAAAGGTTTTCCCCTCGCCTTCCCAAAAGCGCCTTTTGTTTCCCAGAGTTTCTCTCAAAAAATCCTCAAACAAGAGGGGTGGTTTTACGGAAGTAAAGATTGCCACCACTGAGGCCCAACACAAAACGGGAAACAACCCAGAAAAGCAATGAAGACTTCAGAGTCAAGAAAATAACAAATAGAAGAAAATGAGAAGTGAACACAAAAAGAAGACACTATTAGTTATTTTTTTGCTTGTATATTTGACTTCGCTACGGCAAAACGTGGATTTTCTTTTTGTCGTCAGTTCGGCATTTATTGCTCTCGCGAACACTGTCTGTAAGCGAACATTGATAAGCAGAGAACAGGAGAGGAACCAAACTACAAGTAGGATGACGACAATAATCCCTGGAGAAGGGATTATTTTCGTCATTCTTGTCCAGCTCGCTTGCACCTTTCCATTTAGTTCCATTATATTCATAGCAGGATGACCTCTCAAAATACCAACAAAGCGTCCCCCAACGTTGAGTGCCTTTCTGAACGCAACATTCTCTAAGAAGGTGCGACCAGTGCTGTGGCTATTATGTCGGCTCTCTTTGTTATCCATTCACTCATTTCCGTATCCCAAGTTTGTTTACAGTCAACTCCCCATATACGGAATATGGATTGTAGTTATACGATACGTCTAAGGCCGCAGGACGCGATATTCAGCGATGTCATTATAACTAAAATGACCTTTTTTTCTTCTTTTATTTTTTGTCCCAGATATGTATTGTAACATGTATCAGTGATATCCTGGCTCTTATAGTTGGACTGCATATAATAACATTACAATGTTGTTGTTGATGTTGTTTTGAAATTTTGTGCTATTAGGTGCCAATAAACAATACTGGTAAACCAGATTTGTGCAACTGTATTACCGTGTTTGTCACTGACGTGGATACAAATTCCGCAATGCGGAAGTATCTTCAAAAGTAATTGAATTACATTCCTAAGTATCTGTACTCTACTCAAGATACTTTACAGTGAAAGTAACTATGAGTAGTATTTTAAATACTTTATGACGCAGGTATTTAGTAACTTAACTTGAATACTTTTATCGAGTATTTTGTCCAACACTGATGAGAACACAATGTGGGGCACGCCAATGATAGGGTAAAGCATTAAACGGGTAGATAACGAGCGATGACGAGACAGGCAAGGGCGCGCAAGTCATTGGTTGAGGTTGGGGGGGAAACAAAAGCACGTGTGCGCATTCGGAAAGGGGGGTGGGGTGGGGGTAAACCAACGAGGTGGGGGGGCTTCGAGCGATAAAGTGGTATCCCGTTCAACGCCTGGCTGCTGCCATGTTGTACAATTTTGACCACTAGACACGTGACCGTACCAAATCCTGAGGCTTTTAGGCATTACTGAGACGAGATTTGTATCGCGATCGCTGTAAACAAAACATGATAAACTATTTTTTTTGCAATACTGTTAGCCCCAGTGATCGAAGTCTAGCTACGATAAAAACCCAAAATACAGCACCGCGGCTGATGGCATCAAGCGGACTCATTGCGAAGCTGCCCGAGTTTTTGTCGTAAAAGCGCATTTTGAACTTAAAACCAACGAAACATAACTTATCTGGTCGGTACTCTTATTAAAGATCAATAAGCAATTATCTGTGCGCGGTACTTCGTTAAACCCTAGACGTGACACTATAAGGTCACATGTCGAGTGGTGAAAAATGTGCAACATGGCGGCCGCCGGGGGCGGGTCACTTTCAGCTTCCAACTTATCGCTCTAAGCCCCTTCACCTCGTTGGGGTAAACGAACGCAAGAGGAGTGCAGGGAGCAGACGAACTTGCTCGCCGTATAGGGAATACCACTGACTCTGCAAAATTGAAATGGCTTTGGAGCCGACAGCTTTTTGCGTAGTCGGAACAGCTGAACGTGCGCAGTATGGAGGTTTTTCTCTTCATAATAAGGGAGGTGGCTGCCGCCATCTCTACCGTCCTGGACACAGGTCGAGACAGCCGTCTCTGTTGTCTTGGCGAATCCGGTATGTCGGTGCGCTGGAGTCAGCACCTTACCTCGGCGCAGCCCGAAAGTGTGACAACGCGCATAGTGCAATGTTCGCATACGTTCTCTCGGACGCGGGCTGTCTCTTGTCTAACGCAAATATAGAGTTTGAGTACTGGGTACAGCAGCAAACGCAAGCACTGCGCGTTTGCGTTAGCGTTAAGTGCTTCACACAGCGCATGCTCCATACTTACGCAACGCCGCGAGCTTTGGCGCACGTAAGCTTTCTATCGTTTTTTGCGTGCGTACAACGAGGTCCTCTGCGTTTCTGTCTCGTTGCTCTCGTTGTGCGCGGGACAACGCGAGACTCAGACTGGCTTCACCAAATACAGTCTTTAGACTAGTTGGAGCAGTTTATTCGACCGATCTCACTAAGTTTTATGCGCATGCGTGACGTCGCAATAACTTTAGTTCGCAGGAGGCTGACGCCCGCGGATAAGAGGGCTCGTGAAGTCACGTGCTCCAGACGCGCGGAGCTCTAGCCCGGTTGCCGCACGTGCAGAAAGGTTAAAGTTCCCTCGATGCATAGCGACAGCGGTGGTGTCGTCAAACTGGCTGGTGAGATCGGTCTATTGCAAGCTAAGCGCCCCGACTTGTGCCCCACGGACACAAGCACGCGAGGCGTGCGAGTGTATGGGACCATGATAGGCTTGCAATTGCACGTGCTTGGCAGCACGTGGAAAAGCCCTGCTTGCAATCATCTATAGACGTTTTCTGTTTCCTGTCGTTCTCAGTCACGTGGTTTCCGTATCTGGTACGCGGGACGAACAAGTAAGAAAACATTTCAACCCGTTATATTTGAGAAAATACTGGTGAGACAAAACAAGAAAGTGACAATCACGGATTTTTCGGAGGCACCTTTTAGCGGCATGGAGAGATCAAAACGATAATTTCCCGCATACCAGAAGTGACGACATTCAACATGGCTGCGCCCTTATGGAAAAGGTGTATACTCCGTTTACCCTTAAGCTGAGGCTGCAATCAATGCCACAAGCACGAGAGCTCGAGGACGCATGCTTTGAAGCGTTTTTCAGCAGAACTATACTCTGTTTCACCTTATGATGTACCGCGGGAAAGGCTACAAGCGCGAGCTCCTTGCTCTGGGGCACATCTCGGCGGCACAAGCTCTCGTGCGTTAAGAGTAGCTCCCAACGCTATGAGCTCGCGCTTCTAGCCTTGTCTGCGGTACAACATAAGGTTAAACGGAGTATAGTGCTCGCGCTAAAAGCGCACGTCTCAGGGCCAGGAGCCCAGACTAGCTCGTGCTTGCAGCTTTGACTGGAGTCCCAGCTTAAGAGTAGACGGAGTATAGATGGCGCTGCGACTGCTTGTGTATTAGAGTGCCTTCATACACACGCGCGCTTTCGCTTGAGTGGTGACATCTCAGCCATTTTTACGCCCAGTCGTTTTTTTCTGCATTTTGAAGTACGCGCAATCCGGTGTCAATCAGCTCGAGCGCATAGCTTTGGCTAATGCAGAGACGCCATTTTAGCGCCCAAGTCACGCACCGAGTGCGCGAGAGCGTCACGCGCTGAACATTCAGTGCAACAATGGATGTCTTCACCCTGAGACAGACAGACATGTAGGCACCCTATTGTGTATTTGTGTATGCGTTCGCGTTCCACCGCACTAAAACCTCTGGTTTGACGCGCTCCACAGCATTCCATGAGAGCTGGCGTGCGTCACACGCAATCCTAACGCAAGGGTCTTTACACTATTCTAAAACTATTTAATGAGCACAGTAGAATATGCATTCTCCTAGTGAGGTATTCGGTCTCGTGGTCACGTCAAGGTAGCGCATCAAAGCAGCGATGAATGCCAGAAGACGTAGAAGTATACAAAGGCAAGGTAGAAGGAAAGCGGCACTTTATATCTTCGCCGCCTTTCGCGACGAGCGGGAGCGCTTATCGGCGACATTATACGGGAGTGGAAATGAGCGGCGACCAAAGGAAACCAGGTGAATGTCACTAGCGTCACTTCATGACGCCTAGGCGAATAATCGCACTCTCTGGGCACCGTGTTTTTGTCTGGTGACAGTCCCGAGGATACGACCTCTACGACACTCTGTCTTATCCTACCATTGACCGTTGACCGCCATCCCTGCCAATACGGCGTTGTGAACGAACCACGTGACAAAGTGCCCCGCTCTTCATCGCGCTCCTGCCGAAGGGCACGTGACATTCACACGGTGTGGGATCGGCTAGGAAGGTTTGTAGCGTCCTTCGTGGTCCATCGTAAGATAAAGCAGAGCACAGAGTCGCCGCGGGGAGTAAGGACGAAAGCAAAAGCAGAATGACACGAGCATGGACAGAAAAGGCAGGAAGAATCGCCAGACTTATCTCTGGAACTTCCGGAACGCCGTCCTTTTAGTGTTGCTGGACTTGCCCTTCGTCCGTTGGGATTTCTTGCTCTGTGTCGCTTTTGCGGGTTTGTTTTTTGTTCTTTTATATCTGCACGGATGGTTCAACTCGCCCCTTTATGTTGTCGCATGAGGCCTGTATGGGCAACTTACGCTGGGGACGGCGCGGTCACCCACGTTGCTAGAGGCTGGAACATTCTTGCATACTGTAAACGGCTAAATTTTCGCGGGGACCTAATTTTCACGAATTTCGCGAATCGCCTACAATTCGCGAAAAATACGTCCCGCGAACAATTCGGGCAATATGTGAACGCTACGGAAGCTACACTCGATTCGCGAAAATTAGAACCCGCAAATAATTTCAAATTTCCAGCTTTGGCCCGATTCGCGAAAATTTGAGCCCGCGAAAATTAAGTCGTTTACAGTATTTGCGACGTGGTATTCTAGAGGGCTCTTAGCGCTGTAAAACGAGCCGAAAACTAATCGGCGCGCGCATGTAGAAATATTCAAATTTCACAGAAAGTGCATTTACGAGGGGCGCTCATAAAGTTCGTATCATAGGCATTAAACATTAAAAAAAAAGACTTTTACAATTCTCTGTAACGCCGAATTAGAGCGCAGCTCTTGAGGAGGAGGAGGGGAGGTTACTGAGGGGAGGGTATGCCCCCTCCTCCTCATTCGTACCCTCTACTCCTGCCCTCCTTCTTCTTTCACTCGCGAAACTCGCGGCGTCACGCGAGGTTTCGGAGCGGTGCCGAAACGTCAGGTGACGTTTCGGTGAAGTTACGTGATGTTTCGGCACGTGACTTCCACGGAAACGTCACGAGTGACGTTTCGGCGCGGTGCAATTATGGGACGTTTCCCACAATGCACCGGGTGGTTACGCCGACGCCACTCAAACCGGAAACGGGCGCCTAAGAGCTACGCTCTAAAAGGGGAAAAAAACAGACATCGGCACGAGCTTGCGTTTCTTTAGTTTCGGCACTGGATCTGTGCGGAACATTCTTCACAACAGCCAGTGCAGAGAGAAGCTCACGAAAGGCGTCCGTCTGCTCCATGACGCGGCCTCTTTAGGTTACGAAATTTCGCGTCATCCCCCAAATTCACCCAACCTCGCACCTAGTGACTTCTTTCTCTTCCCTCGCATGAAGACTCCACTGCGACGAAATCATTGAAGGACTACTACCAAGTGTATTGCTGAAGTGGAGCGATTCCTCAACACTCAAAATAAGGAGTTCTATAACAATGGCCTCCGGTAGGTTGTCGATCAATGACAAACGTGCGTGAGTTTGAGTGGCAAATGTGTAGAGAAAGACTAAAACCGACCCTTCGTTCATTTTACCGGTAAGGGTAAGGCATTCCTTTATTTTGCGTAAAAAATAAAAAAGTAACGTATTTCTTTACTTTTTTTTTTCGGTAACGCCTACAATACTGATTATAATAACGACGCCACATGACGGATTAAAATAATAATGGCGACAAATCATATGTACTCGAGACACAAAATGGCATAGCTCCGCAACATACATCGTAATGGGGCCCAGAAAGTTGTTGATGACAAAGTAACTTCGCCAGAAAACGGTAACTATTCTGCCGCAATCTCGGAATTACACGCGAAGTCAAGCAAAACCAAACGTCCCAAATGAATCAAAATATCAGTGCTTTCTGTTCATTTTTCTTTTCTTTTAGATGGGCAAGCTGAGATTTTAGGTTAGGCGCCTCGCCGCCGGCCTTCAGGCCGTGAGTCACCGAAATTTCTGTGGCGATGCAGATGTCCCTAAATTGAAATAAATATTAATATTACTATAGTCGGTAACAGTTTAACAGTGAAGTGGAAGCTATTCACACTTCTTTCCACTTTCGTAGAGCGAACGCTGGAAAGGAGGTGACCTCCTCTCCAGTATTCGCTCTGCTAAAGTAGAAAGAAGTGGGAGTAGCTTCACTCCACTCTTAACCTGTCACCGACTAGCTCAGAAAATGGTTTCGTTGTTTCATGCATGGGAACGTATTGGCGTTTCATCGTGTTCACCACTTTCTTACCTATATCTGACCCACAGGGAAATAAAGACCTCCCACTCAACGTTCTGAAAGCTTTTTTCTTTTCTTTTATGTTTTGGCGGAGTGTTCAGCCGGCATTAGTTCAGGCCAAATGAACTTACCATGTGTTCCCGGCTTAGCAACACGAGGCTCTAACTTGGTTCTGGAGTGCTAATGCCCATCATGAAATAAGTGGGGATTTAGTTGCTGGTGACGTCTATGAACGAGGAATGTTTGGCAATTCCCAAATTGTTTCGGGACACTTTTATAGATTGCTCGCCTGGGAAAAAAAAAGTTAGTGAAATGTCGACAAAATGAGGAGGAATAGATTGCGTAGGTTGGGGCCAAGTCGGGAATGAATCTTACTTCTGTCAAGCTAGGCTTTTTGCGTTGACATCTCGTGTTTCTAGAAAACCAGAACTCAACCGATTTCTGTTTGGATAAGTTATATGACTCTTAAAATATAGCTGTAGTTTTCTTAGGGCGACAGCTGCTGTTGTCGAGGTTTCGCAATAAATCTGGCGCGCCTTAGGGCGTACGGTGAGGCCCGCTAATTTTAGCGAGAAGTTGCAATGCCACATCACATTAACGCCACGTGAGATTGTGACGTAATGCAAAATGTTCTCACGCTAAATTTAGCGGATAATGTTTCCGCCACGTTTAGAGGACTTTTCCGCTAAGTTTAGCGGAGAAATCTACATTACACGACGAAAGGTGACGCCGCGATGTTCCGTGAAACGTGTCCCCGCTAAAGTTTGCTAAAACAAATTCTCCACTAATTTTAGCAGAAAAACTGGGACATCACGCGGCGTTACGAGATCATGTGTCGTCACATTGTTACGTGACAATGTAAGTTATGTAGCTATGCTTAATTTTGAATCATGGTGGAGAATAATTTTGTCAGTGTGTATAGCAGAGAGCTCGACGGTTGGGCTGTCGCCTCGGTTGATTTCCGGGGCGCTGAAAAGAACCGGCAATTTTGTTGAAATGCAAGCAATGTATAAGGTCAGGCTTAGCGCTTTCGTGTCCTCGGATGTAGCCTCGACGGAGCGTGCAGTCAATGATTGCACATCGGCGGCTACAACTTTTGGTGAGGGATGTTTCCTCAGTGTGCGGTTGGTAGCAGGAAAGCAGAAAACACGCATTATGAAGAGTCTTACTTCCGGGCTTATGTACCCCAAAGTGGTACAGGGGCCCGATTTTGGTCATCGCATTGAAAGAGAAAGCGAGATCTGATTTGCTTCTCGCGGAGCGAAGTGAAGAGAGTGTTCGAAGACGGTTCGTCTGCTTACGCGAGCGAAGAACGCGGTTCGTCTGCTACGAAGCGCCATTCGCAGAGGAAATAAAACAAGGAAAATAGCGTACGTCGTCTGCTAACAGACCGAAAAGGAAAAAAAAATGTTGATCATCCGCTACGAACCGAGCGCCGCGGTGAAGTGAGATCGGTTATCTTGTCCGTTTCTTTTTTTACTTCTTCTTGTCTGGGGGTTTATAATATGATGTTTCCTAAACAGCTCGACTTCATATACTTTCGCTCTTTGAAATTGTGATCATTTGCTATCTCATGATGAAAGCCATTGACTACTCACGCGTTGTTTGCAAATCTTAAAGGGGCGCTAAAGAGGATTCTGCGATCGTCTGTTCTTGGTCATAACTGATTCTACAGACAATGGCAAGCCGCCTCTCTCGGGGCTTGCGATTGGCCGACGAGCGCCCGTCGTCACCGCGCTGACACCGCTGCTGGGGTATGGCCCGCCTTTTCTGAGTGGAAAAATTCGCTCAGAAAGTGTTATGTCCCGACCTTTCATCCCTCTTTTATTAAAAAAAACATCGGTGTCGCCTGATAGTAATTTTAAATTTTTTAGGATGCTGAGGGACTGTAGAATCAGTTATGACCAAGAACAGTCGATCGCAGAATCCTCTTTAGTGCCCCTCTAATTTGTTCTGCTGCCATACACAGGCTGACATCGACTGGTGGAAGGTCCTCCGAGGACGTCGATTCCACCACTCGTTGCGACCGCGTGAGGGCACTAGGCTAACAGGGTGCATCATCATCATCATCCCGCGTAGTGTGCCTAAATTTTAGAGCCTTTCCAAATGCTCGATCGGGATTGCGTAGTCGGTGTTTGCAGATGAGCTTCGAGGAGCGGAAGAAAGCTTTGAGCCATAGCCTCCTCTATACTGACAAAGCCTGGCACATCGCCACGAGACTCGGCGGCCGAAAGTGAAAAGGTAGAGCGGAAGACAACGGATGAAAGCAGAGCAATGTAACGGGCGCCCCGCTGCGGCGAGACGCCGAAACACCCTTCTCCCGAGAGATGGAATGTCCTCCGCTCGTGCTCCTTGCGTTCCTCGCGCTACCGCTTGTTTTCTCGTCGGGTTTGAAAACCACGTTTCAATTGCTCGCCGCTGCACACGCTGTGCGCTGACGTCCAGGTTCCCCGAGAAAATCTCTTTGCTACCAGATCCTCGCTCTCGAAATCTGCGACCGGGCACTCTATGGCTCCGTCGTCGAACTTCCGGGCTCTCTGAGTATAGAGGAGGCTATGGTTGAGACGTCGCGCAAGCGTCTCCGCCTTTCCGCCCGCTTTTCTTCTTGTCACGAGACCTATTGCTGAATAGACCTATTGCTGTCTTACCCAAGCATCAAGGAGAATGCAGGGATTGGTGTTCCACGCGCCACACGCTGCTGGCCTTCCCAGCGAGTAGTAACTTTTCCAAAGCAAATAACCTAAAATAAAGGCATCTTGCAACGCGCGTTCGTCAGATGCGTTTCTTTTGGTTATTTACTTCAGAAATCTTTCTACTGCATGAAAGGCGTGCGCGTGTGGCGCGTGGAACACCAATCCCTGCATTCTCCTTGATGCTTGGGTAAGACAGCAAATGGTCTATTACCCCAACATCAAGGAGAATGCAGATATTGGTGTTCCACGCGCCACACGCGCACGCCTTCCCCGCATAAAAGATTCGAAGTAAATAACTAAAATAAAGCGTTCATGAGCGCGCGTGCAAGATGCATTTTGTTTTAGGCATTTTCTTTAGAAAAGTTACTACTGCTGAGGCCAGCACGTGCGGCGCCTGGAACATTAATCGATGCATTCTCCTTGATACTTGGGTAATTCGTAGCAATAGGTCTATTGCAAATGCTTTCTGTGGTTACAGTTGCTCCGTCTCTTAAATGTAAGCTCGCTAAGTACGCGCTGTGTCTACGTCGTCTGCTTCGGCTGCCTCAGTCCGTTTTGCGCTAGGCGCTCTGCGTTCGAAGTCGTCTGCCTGCGCTTCGACGGAAAGATTTGTTAAAATAGGCTACTATCGTGTGCCCCAATGTAACACCAATGAAAAAATAAATAGAAGACTGTAGGGCTTTCCCCTAATAAGGTCTGCCTCTGACATTGATTTAAGAGCTAAGTGGCTTGCTGCGATTTGACGACAAACCTGGACGCCGAATGCGACGTCTTGCTACACTAAGGTATGCAGCGAACCCCAAAACGGATGCCGTCTGCTTCTTCCGAAATAGCGGAACGTTTAACTATCAAAAAGGCCAATCAGAGCTCCAGAATTTCCTCATAGCAATGTGCTTTTCCGAATGCGGGGGCGGTATGGCGCTAGCGTTCAGCACCGCGTATTTCATGGAGGTAGTAAGAAGAGGAGGCAGCATACCTGCTCAGGCCAGCCAAGCAAGAAAATCACAAGCGAAACCCGAAGTAGAGGGCGCGCTCTTTGGGAGCGCCCCCAAGGGTGACCAAAGGAGCTATTGGCGCCCAATCAGCCGTCCTTTCTTTCGAATAGCGTCCTTCGGTGTTGGTCATCGTTGGGGGCGTGTCGCTCCTAACAGGAAGTCTCCCCCGTCTTCATGTCGCCTCCAAAAGCTTCCTACCTCCATGGCGTACTCGGAACAACCAGAACGGATGGATGGATGCACGGCATTCATCTATCTTTCTATTCAAATGACCCTGTTATAGTGCCGCGCCTAGCGGCAAAACGTTGCACTTGAGACGGCTGCGGCGCTTTATTGTTTTATGACTCTTTTTGCCACGCACTGAAATGCGTATAAGTCTTGGTGAGACATTCTCACCCAAAATATTGCCGGATCGTGAACTTGCAAACGGGTCTAAAAGGTCTCATTGGTTGATTACGCGCAAGCCGTGGCTCTACGTCGAATCGGCAGCCGAGAACGCTCGTGTTCCCACCTTGACAGAGATCGAACCCCAGGAGCGACAACGGCAGGCGCCGCAAGGTGAAGAGGGGAGCGAGAGATGTGGCTGCAAAACAAGATCCGCGGCCCCAGCCGCGCCAGTTGCCATTACACAGCGGTCGACTGACGGGGCCAGATCACAGAAAGTCCGTTTGGGGAAGTGTGTAATGCTCCATTTGGTTGTGATTTCGGGAGGTCGTCATTTCGGGCGGACGTGAGAAAGGGCGTTTTAAATAGCTATGCATTTAGAAATGCCATTAGAAACTTCCAGAAACAGCAACATTTCTTTCTAGCGCACAGAACGTCATCGGATGACGTCAGAATGAAAGTAACCTTAAGGGAATAATTTCTCATGAGATGTCTGATAACCAGTGGTACACCGCATCGTCGCGCCTCTTACAGTGAAAAATTAATAAAATGAGTTTCAATTGTAATTGTAAAGAATTTGCACTTGTGAAAAATTCACTCAATTAGAATTTCAAAGAATTCACAATTGAGACTGAATGGGTTCTTTCTTGTGTTCCTAATGAGTCTTCATAAAATGTTGGCCATTGAGTTTCAATTTAATTTTTAGCACTTGAATTTCAATACAATTTTTGGTAACCGTGCTTTTAGTTGCATTTTTAGCAAATTAATTTAAAAATTTTATTTTTGCAATTTTCCGTTTATTGTTTTAGCTCTCTTTAAAAAAAAAATTCGGCAATCTATTCTGAAATTTTGTCTCTATAATTCCTGAATGCATGGTGTATGGGGGAAACGAAGCATTATCGGCAGCATTATGAAAGGGAACACAGAAGCCTGTGGCGAATAGCCTCGAATCATTCTTGTGGCGAAACGTCGTGGTGACTTTCGGAAACAAGGTGGCGAGAGTGGTGCAGCCCCTTCCGCTGCCAGCACCCCCTCCACCCCTGACTGCCTCTTGCTTCTCGCGCGGCACAATTCATCGCCTCTACTATACCTACGTACTATAACGGCTCTATGCCATTGTGAATCAGCATGCGCTTGGCACCAATGATAATGATTGCATTTTCATTATTTTTTTCTTTACACATGCATTTTATCGTTGAGCATTAGACTGGTTTACTTTTGTTTTTCGGTAGGGCTAGTACATTGCTTCTTTTGGAGGAGCGTCATACTGGCAGACGTCATTCTAAATGCTGGCTTCTCGTACTCGCGAACATTTTTTTGTACGCTCGCAAAGATAGCAGCGATATGGCGAATAAAATTGCCTCGCAGTGTTCGCAATTATCAGGCGCCGCGCGACATGCAGAAGTCAGTCATTGGGGAAGCCGAGGGAAGGGGGGGGGAGAAGGTTAGACGGCAGCAGAAGGGGCTGCACCAGTGTCTACACAAGTATGGTTCGAGGCTATTCGCCACGCGCTTCTGTGGTCCCTTTATATTGCTCACGATAGTGCATAGAGCAAACGACTCATATGGAGGAAACGAACATAAACAACATGAAGCCCACAACACTTGAATCACTCAGTCCCCCGTTGACAACTCCGCCGCCTTATAGACTCTACGTACGGAAGGTATTCCTTCGGCCGGTGACTACCTTAGTTTTTATTAAGTTTCCTAGTATGCTATATTCTCCTCGGAAATTTGAAAAACGGTAAACAGTGTTTCCACGTCATTAAATTCCATACATTAGTACAACAAAAAAACCTTTGGCACAAGGAAGATTTGTTTAGTGTAGTTGCTAAATCCACAAAAGCGGTTCCTAGGGTGTATGCTATTGGTTCTCTGCAGAGCACCACTCAGGACGATGAAACACACGGTAAGTTGCTGCACTTTAAAAAATAATAATTATGTTTTTTTTTACGAAGTGAGAAGTATATTAGATTTGAAGGGATGGTAAACCAGACATCGGATTAATGCAGGAGATGTAGGCGGGACTCTACAATCCCTACAACACTACTTGTAAGGCGATACCTCATAGGGACGGCCGTATTTTTCGAAAAAGAGGTCGAGATTGAACGAGGCCGACGAGGCGCGTGACGTGAAGATATCTCGTTTCCTCCTCTCTTCGCTTCACTCCCTCAAAGCAGCGACGCGGAGAAGACGCGAGGCCGTTCCCTCTCCCTCTCGGAGAAACACGACGTAAACATTTCAGTCAAATGCGCCTCCTTTTTTTTTTAAATACGGTCATCCGTTTGAGATATTACTGTATGAGTGATATCTTGGTGTTTCTAGCATCCCGTGGCACGCTTTTGCCGCCGTGGAACCCAGATCTCGGTTCAGCATCCCTTTAATAAAGTCCATATAGCCACTGTTATAGTGAGAACGGCATCACGTGAATTTCGAACACCCGCCCTCCAGCACGCATCCACGCCTTCCGCAGGGCGCACTCGCGTTTGAGGTGCACGAAACGTCGGATCGTTTTCGGAGGTAGGAGACTCGCGCCGTATACGTGACAAGCGAAGCTCCTCCCTGTCGTTCTCACCTTATCAGAGACCATAGGTGAACTTAGTGTAAACGTTTGACACAAAGTCAAAGATGTGTGAAATAAGAAGTCAACGGAAAGTCTGCCGCTTTTCTGTTGCCATTAGCCACAGAAAGTCAACTGTCATTCTGTGGAGCAATGGATTGTACAATGTTGTCGATAAAGGCTATTGAAGATATGCTCCAAAGAGGTCTCCAACGTTTTGGATTCCATTCCTTGCACATATGAATCTTGGGAAATCTTTTGTTCTGAACGACATAAGTACACTCGTGGTTATTTTGTGCTATGCCCTTGCTAGGTTCCTCAATTGCAAAGGGCGCAAATCAGTAAATGTCTTCCACTCAACGAAAAAAAAAACTGATTTAAATCTGTAATAAGGAGACAAAGATATGATGTGTCAAGTGACAGACCTCAAGTCCCTGTATGGCTAGTGACCTCGAAAGATAACAGATATTATGTATTCTTAGATAAAATTCATTTATAAATATAATGAATAAATTAAAAATCAGGGATATTCAGCCTGTAAAGATGATATTTATTTGTCAATCTGATGAGCAAATGCGAAATAATAGCTATTGAGTTTTTAATGATAAACGAGTTTTGCATATCTAATATGAATGAATGAAGAAGTATGGATATTGAGACTTCATGCTAAAACTCATTTACATATCTAATGAGTAAATTTAAAATATCGAATACTGCAGGTCTTAGTGATAAAAGTAATTTGCCAATGTGATGAGTAAATTCAGCGTAATTGATATTGAGTTCTAAACCATAAAAATCGTTTGCATATCTAATGAGCAAATTCAAAATAATGAATATTAAGCTCTTAAGGGTCAAACTCGATTGACATATCTAATCAGTAAATTCAGAATAATGATATATTGAGTTTTAATGACCAAACTCAATTGCATATTGAATGAGTGAACTTGATTGCATTCCTAATGAGAAAATTCGAAAATAATATATATTTATTTCCCAATGAACAAAATTGCATTCCTAATGCGTAAATTCAAGAAAGTAGGTATTGAGTTTCTCATAATCAAAGTCATTAGACGTTGGGTTCATATTGGCTCTCATTCGACTTCATGAGAATACATTAAACGGTTAATAGAAACTGATTAATTATTTTTGTAAAGTTCCCCTACGATGTCCACGGTACGCCTATCGCTGCCTGTCATGGTGTGGCATCCGCCGTTCTTTGGCCATACATGCTGACAGCGAAGGGGTGCTGAAAAACACGGCGCAGCTAAAGCGCCGTATATATTTCATCAAGTTTCTGAAGTACCGTCAACCTGGTGCATGCTGGGAAGCAGCTGAGCCAAAAATGTCGGAGCGTCGCCGCCATTTTAGTGTGGCGCGGCGGCGCGGCGCCGGCGTATACTCTAGAGAGTCTAGAGTATGCGCCGAACCACGCCGACACGTCATTGGCAAAATGGCGGCGACCTCCGATAGCTTTGCTCGGCCGCTCCGGCGTGCACCAGATAGAGTCTGAGACCAATGGAAGCGTGCTCAGCAAACGGCGGCGCGTCACCGGCAGTCACAGTAGAACCATATGAGAGTGCGCTACTGGATGTGGGACGTGCCATGAGCTAAAAAATGGCAACGCGCTGCCGGCATCCAATGGGTGAGCCCGTGACGTGATCAAATGATGGCGGGGTGCTCGAGTGAGTCAGGATGCACCCAGCTCTTTACTGCGAAGCGGGCAGATTCCAATTTGGGAACAACCCTCCGTGTAACCCACCATTTGAGCGATGGCGCACCACCTCCTTTCGGTAGATTGACAGTAGCCTTTAGCTCAAATTCGTTTACCGACACGCACGAACACTATACTTGGTTTCATTCTAAATCGGAGCGCAGCCGGTGTCACGATTCAATGGAACCGATCAGGTTGAGCCAAAAAGTGTCGCGCCAAGGCGCTCTATGTTTTTGTGCGCTTTTTATCTTCATCAAAACAAGTCACGTGCAGTAATCACACCGTGATCTTACGGTTTTCTTGTGCGTCGGATGCGTTGGGACGTAGTAGTGCGGAACTGAGTGGCTTCTCACAGAGTAGTCTGGCTTATAGTGAAACCCTCTATACGATACCACAATTTTCGGCAAAAACCAAGGAAGCGTAGAGTGGAGACATATGCTTGCCCTTCACCACTATCCACGAAATTTCGTGCATAAAAGGTCAAGTGAAAAAGAAAAAAATATAGTTGGAGGTACAAACAGAAGATTTACTGCGAGACAAGAAAAAGAAAAAAGAAAAAAGAAGAAAACAACACGAAGACAACAAACCGTCAAGTTCTTGCGTCCTCCAAGTGGCCGCAAAGGATGTCTTGTTCCTCGCGGTGTTTGTCGGAGTGATTAGGAAAGTTTCGTCCGCAGGTGTTTGCAGCACGTTCTTGTCCTTTTTCCGCCACTTTGGGGCGGTTGAGAGCGCTGAGGCTGGGCTGATTTTGTTATGGTTCTCGACGCGTCTCCAGTTTTGTCGCTGTCCTTTTGATCTTGTTCACGTAAGGACAAAAAAGAATAACACTCTCAGACGATGAGCAGTTCATATTTCCTTTATTGAATCATGGGCCGCGTAAAATTTGTTATTTTGCGGGAAGGTATGCGATCGACGCTGTTGCGAAAGCAGAGTTTTTTGTTTATGCGGTCGCTCCTGCGTAAAATAACATTACGGTAACCCGTCGAAAAAAACGAACAAACAACTTTATACGAGTTTCTAGCGTCACTTTATGATATTCGCTGATGTCTTTGTTCGTACTCCGTCTCACCGTAACTTAGCAAATAACCAAGGCTACTGTTCCAGCACCTCAATCAGTGCGTCGGACGGAGGAACGTGACTATACTCTAGTTTCCCATACTCAGTGTAACTAGTTGTGTTCAGTGCAGGCGAAGGCAACGCCAAGCGAAGAAACAAAGGGCGAGTGCTAGGAAGGCGGGATCGGAGAGGAGGGCAATGGAGGGCGAAGGGAGAAAGTGCTAGCACTAGGAATGTTAGAGAACACAGGAGGCTTCTCTCCTCCTCCCCGGCCTTCCTGGTGCTTGCCCTTTCTCCCCTCGCCTGGCGTTGCTTTCGTCTGTAAATCACGCAACTAGTGACACGGAGTATAGTTGCGCGCCGTACTGTCAAAGTCACGGGCGGTAGAGAGAGAGGAGAGAATCTTTTGTATGAATTTTGAATGACAAGGTAGTCACCGATGGGTACAAAAGCGACGTCTGGGACGCACAAAACATGGTTCGGGTAAAAAGGGAGTTCCTTCTTTCCCTCTTCTCGAATCACTTGGATTACGCTCTGACCCCTGTGCCCTCAGTATAAGAACTCTCACGTGCTTCGCATCCATCGTTCTGATTGGCTCAAGAGGGCCTTAGCCTTCGTTCTATGCCTAGTCATGGTGTAATGAAATGCAGTCGTGAAAGCTTGTCCTTTTAGCGGGTTGGAGTCCCGGCTGACGTGCCCGCGGTATGACTGAGGCTTACCACGGAAAAGACGCCGTGTAACCGGGTCATACGATGAAGGGTCAGGTTCTCAGGTTCGCTCGCCAGCTGTCTCAAGCGAATAAGATATTCACAGCGCCTTGCGGTCAAAAGACGAAGTCGTGAAAGTAGGCTCAAAAACATTCGATGAAAATCGCCAGTGGACATACTGAGAAACCGACGGCTGAGTTTCGAGAGATATTCGAGTCTGAATGTTCAGTCGTATAAAAAGAAAATATCGTTAACAATATAAGACCTGTCTATGTGCTGTTGTTTAGTATGGGAACTTGCTCGATACATTTTGAGATAACGGGTTGCTTGCATGAAATTTATGATTGCTTAAATAATTCACTGCTTACAGCTTTATCAGTTCTTCAACATATTTTTGAAAAACTCGTGCACGCGGGATTCAATCTACGGTGTGAAGGATTGCTGGACATCAATGCGGTGTGCACATCGACCTGTGCATTCAAAGGTAACGTGGAGCTTTTACACAGTTTCCGTTTCTTGACATCTCTGCACTTGCTTACTCGATTACACGTTCATTGCTTTGTTATACGGTTCTACCAACAAAAAAAAAGGCTCGTATTGGCGAAGGGACGTAAGGACCGAGCTACATAAATGGCTCTGAGGGATGAGACCAACAAAACAAGGCCTACAAAGCTCGGGCCAACACGATATGTCACTTAATTGGGGATCCCAAATGATGTCGCTGCCACCCTTGCTACTTGGAACACTGCCTTACCATTTGTCCCTGAACGGCTTGCAGCATTGTCAGCCATTAGGTCGAAATGTAGAGCTGAAAGAAAACAGGTGCAAGGCTGATGCAATCGCCCTGCATTAGTTGTTATTAATGGCATGCTCCTTCTTTTGATAGTTCTAGTTTACCCTCTAATCTTCTTGCCTCACTGTGTGAACGTTAATTGGAACCAACAACGCTCGTTGACTGAGAGCAAATGCAGCTGGTGTTCTTACCTTAACCACCCATGCGCTATTAAAAATTAAAATCAATAAAACAAAAAAGAATCAATATGGCGAGAAAAGACGAATAGAACATGTGCCGTATCTCGGCATTACATGGGATGTACTGTTTCGTTCAGAAACAGGAACCCATCAATCTACGGAGAAGAGCCAAACAGAACATGTTTTGTTTTTCAGCATTATATCCAATCAAGGCTGGGCAGCATTGCGATAGTATCTTAAAGATACTTTCGAGTATCTGTATCTCTGTATCGAGATATATTTGAAACATGTATTTGTATCCCAGTAGTGAAATACAATTACAAAATATCGCTTGTATCGCGACACTTTCCTAGATTTAGGTGTCTCGTTACTTTTGTTGCCCTTTTAAAAATAAATTTAAAGAATAAAAACATCCGTTTGGTGCAAGTTGCTTCGGAATTTATAATATGAACCAGCCCTATAACATAATTCATCTCAATCACCATCATTAAAAAACAAACAAAAAACCTCTGGTTTAAAGACGGTTCTATGCAAGAATGACGGAACCAGGTCCTCTCGCAAAGCCCTCCACTTTTTTAGTTTACCGAAGCGAACGCTGAAAAGGAGTTGACCGGAGAAAAGTACGGCCCAGTTTTCCACTCTCCTCACACTATGGCTAACTCAGAAGCATATAAGACAACAATTTGAGATGAGCCCTCACGGCACAACAGGGTTCATTTTGGGCAGACGACTTTTGTCAAGCATGGTAGGCAGTCTTTACCGTTGTGTAACTATCTGGTTCAACGGGGTGACATGTTTTTTTTAGCGACAATAATGATAAATAAAGAGTTCGAGGTAAAGGGTAGTGCCTAAATTGGCACACAAAGAGGAGCACAAGCATGAATTACCATTCACGTTTGCCACAAACTACACCCTCCCACGTAGCACCGTACGGGAACAAATGTATTTCTATAAGTATCTGTATCTGTATTCCGGAATACTTTTTCGCCGTTTCTGCAGAAGTATCTCAGTGATATCTCGTTGCATAAAAGTCAAATATATCTCAGTATCTGTATTTGGGCCTTAAAATAGATGTATCTCAGTATTTGTATTCCTGAATACTTTTTGGAGTATCTCTGCCCAGCTCTGCATCGAATGTACACTGTTTCATTTTACAAACAGGAACTGTGCCGTCGGAATGCGAACCAGTTATCTAGGTACTGAGCGTCAATTTCCCGCTATTACCTAAGAGGATCTTACATAAGAGCATTTATGTGCTTGTTACAACTTCCCCGCACATTGCACGTGTCTGGTAACGCCACGAATTGTTCACTTGTAACGAACTTTATCACTACGCGAGTGCACACCACTACGCGAACCGCAGCACGCAGCGCACAGAGCGCGGAGGACGACAGCCCCGACATCCCCAAGCGAATCGAACCAGTTTCTGCGGCGCACGTTGGAAAACGCACTAAGCACGGCGTACTCCGACTTCAAGTCTTCAACCGCTGCATTTCCAACCTAGGTATACATTTAGTTCACCAATTACAAGGAACCGCACTGTGCACGTCCACCTTTGCTGATGTTCGCCTCTCTTCTGCAGAGTGAACGCGCGCTTGCTCTGCAGAGCAACAGCTGCCAGGGTGCTGCGAAAAATCACAATTTTTGACAAGTTATGACCACTGACTCTCGCATTTCGGATACCATCTGATACAGGAAGTTAAGCAGTTAGCCCACCGAGTTTTCTGGGGATAACTGGGGCTTTGATGCCGTATCACGCCGCACTTTGCAGCTAAGCCTAACAGGCTGCCGGAGGGACCGATTTGATACATGGCCAATCTTTTTCGGGGGAAGAGGGGGAAGAGGGGGGGGGGGGCTCAGCTGGTTGGGACCTCTATGATTCGGGCTACGGGTGGCACTTTAAAATGCATGTGCATATTATAGGCATGCTGTCTTTCGGCGCGAACGCGTCCTGAAGACGCTACCACGTAAAATTGACGGTAGCGTCTGAGAGAAGCGGCCATGAAGGCGGGGCTGTACCGGTCTGTCAATGCACGAGGTAGGTTTGAATACAAGCTCCTGTCAGCGTCTGGCTATGTGCACTAATAAGGAGCCTCAAAAGAAAATTAAAATCACTATACAAAAAATATACAAATCGCGGCCTCAGGATTCCATGGAAATGCTAAAAGTGCATTCCTTTCAGCTGCTTTGTTTTATTTTTTAATAGCTATAGAACTCTTTAGCTACTTTACCCGGTTTTCGCGATACGGTATCTGGCCTCGAATGCGCCTCTCGCATGCGCGGCGCGCGTACGTATGCGCCTCTGCATACTAAGAACGTCCGCATACGCAGGGGCCGCGCGTATGCGAACGTCGACATAGACGTCATTCTAGAGGTCGTCTTAGACGTCATCCTTGATTTCGTCCTTTTTACGTCGCCTTTGACGTCGTCCTAGACATCGTTCTTGAGGTCGTTCTAGAGGTCGTCTTTGAGTTTCCCCTAGAGGTCGTCTTAAAGGTCGTTCTAGGCGTCGCTTTGACGTCGTCATTTAGGACGTCGTCCTAGAAGTCGTGCTGGAGGTCGTACTGGAGGTCGCCCTACAGACATCGTCCTAGAAGCCGTGCTGGAGGTCGTCCCGGAGGTCACCCTACAGGTCGTCTCGGAGGTCGCCCTACAGGTCGTCCTAGAGGTCGCCCTAGACGTAGTCTTTGAAGACATCGTCCTATCAAGCAGATAAACACGTGGATACGCGAAGCGGTAGTACGCACACATTCCCATTTGCGCCCAAGCTACGAGAAAATGATCGGTTTCAGTTGAGACATTTGATACATGGTCAATGATGGTGGTGAAACAGCTTGAACATTAAACAGTTACGCTAAGACAGGACAAGACACACTCGAAGTTGCAATGATGGTGGTAACACAGTTTGACCATTAAACGATTGCACAGAGACAGAATATTAAATGATTCACAGAGACGAAGCAAATCACTATATTTCAAAATGGCGCGCTGCAGTTCGCTAACGTCAATGATTGCGTCCTTAGGAGCTGTGCAACGATATTCAATTGGAATGTTTTTCACTTTACACGAGCTTACTGGCACTAGTGGGACTCAAGGATACTCACACGCAACGCCACTGGCCGAGAATCTCCGTTGTTGCGGTGTAATTTCAAGGACAAAAGCGATCATTTTCATTCAATCTCTCCTTTGCAAAATTTGATGACGTAACGTGGGTATCGCAGTATCCTCCGGTGACGATATTTGAATGCGGTTCATAGATTGGACCCGAGCATTGCGTGGGCATTCGATTTGGGCTCGTGATAATTACTAGCTCGAGAAGCATTCGGGTAGTGGCCCGTGTCCAATCGCTGCAACGACGACAATAGCCGAGCCATAACAATGTCGGGAACTCAGCGCGTGTCCTGTGCTTTGCCAACCCCAGCGCGTGGCAATGATCAACATTGGCGGCATATAATCGGCTCCAGATCACGTGGCCGCTTGTTCTGGCTGCGAGTTGAGTGGGTGAACGCTGCTCGATTTTCTTTGATTTTTTTCTGGGACTTCTATTGCGTGGGGTGAAACACGAACGCGTGTTTTATAGGTCATTAACGTCAGGGATTCGTTTTAAGCGGTATTTGCGCCAAGTACAAAAATTGCTGCATCGCCCCTTTAACCATTCATAATATAAAGTGTTTGCTCAAAATGTTGGCCTCGTATTCACAGTGAACTGCGTCAGGAGTCTCAGGACGAATGATATTGCGACTCATACACAACCAATAATAGTGGTTTCTGCAACAAAATTTTTATAGCGTCAGTAAGGAACTTAAAGGAGCATAACACGTAAACGAAACGTGACCTAAAATATGTCATTGTGCTCGTCAGGGGCGCTGCTAAAAACATAAAATCTACAGGCTCATAGGGTCGGCTGGTTATGTAGGGGAGGGGGGTGGGGCAGAAGCTCCATAAGCCTTTCTCCTGGCTAGACCATTGCCGGAAGGGGGGGGAGGAGGGGGGAGGGGGGACGCGTGATTCTCGATCACCTCAGAGACGCCCGAATCTTTTTTCGGTCTATCAGGGAGCTTCAACCCAAGAGACAACTCCATGACTAGCAACCCCAAGTGACATTCCCTCTGTAGTACGGCTCAATGCACTCACCGGTTGTATTGACCTCCTCTTTGCGTGGACTGAAAGGCACAAAAACTCCTGTGGCAATCAGCTCGTCGAACGACGTTCCATCGAAAGATTCTTTTGACGTGCGACGTCTGCAAACGCGCCACGGTGCTAGCATACCGCCAAATTTTTGCAGACGTTTTAAACGAGCAGACAACGCCCGATGATGACACTCGCGCATGGCGCAAGCATACCGCGAAGGCATGGTTTTAGAATATGAAGTATGTATAATAAAATGCACATATACAAATAAAATTCATGACTTGCAAGCACTTCAGACCTCTAAAACATTTCTGACAGATAGCAGGAGTCGTTGTTAATTCACAGATATAAACTGTTTAAACTGAGTGGCTCTTCAAGTTCAATGAAAGGCGTTCGGATTAAATTGGTGATAAGTTGGCAGCAGCGACGGCACAGGAATGCGACGCTGAAAACTGCTCATCTTTACAAATGGCCGATTCCTACTCCAGCGTGCCGCTATCCGTTGGCATCTCCCCCTGACAAGCGACAAGCCCGTGGCCTCCGTGACTGCGCTCTTCAAACCAACCTGCCATTGGACGCCGGTACCGGACGTCAGCTGCTCTTCCCTACAAAAGAAGAGTGCATCCGGTCACCTAGTCAGTTAGCAGCAGCGACGGCACAGGAATGTGACGCTGAAAACTGCTCATCTTTACAGGTGTGCCTTTATTTCTTTGTTACTTACATCAATTAGGTGTTACCGTCGCTGCTGCCACAGCTACTATTGTTTCAGTTCAGACTGTCTTTTTTATTTTACTTTGTTGACTAGTGATTTAACATGTCGAAGGAAATTTCAAAACTACTCAAAGACCTGAGGGAGGAACTTAAGCAGGAGTGGAAGGCCTTTAGGGTGACACTGGAGAGAGACATTAGAGGTGACATTCGGCAACTGCGGACTGATATTAAAGAAGCCAAAGAGAGTATGGACTTCATGAACCATGAATTTGAAGACACGAAAAAAAAAGATCAAGGAAGTTCTAGACGAACATGTCGCACTTAAAAGAGAAAATGCTGAACTGTCACAACGGTGCGACGAAATGAAACGACAGTTGCAGAACTGCCAGGAACGACTGACCGAAACAGAACAATACTCAAGAAATGCAAACTTGGAAATCAAAGGGATCGTGAAACGTGACAATGAGGGGCTTCTAGATTTGATGGGAAAGCTAGGCGAGTTCATCGGTGAACCGATCGTTCAAGCGGACATCGCGGCGTGTCACCGGATGCCGACCCGCGATGCTGGAAAGTCTAACATCGTACTGCAGTTCATAAACCGCGCAAAGCGCGACGCCATTCTTTATAAAGCTAAAAAGAAGCGTCTCTCAAACTCCGATATAGGCCTTGACACAGACGCACCTGTATTTGTAAATGAACATCTTTGCCCCACTTTGAAGCGTGTTCTTGGAAAAGCGATCGAAAAAAACGTCAGTGCAAATGGAGCTATGGTGGGTACGAAACGGCAAGATTTTTGCTCGTTAAACGGAAAGCTCTCCACTTGTTCAAATTATCAACGAGGATGACGTCGAGAAGATTCGATAGGTTACCTTTGCTACTTTACACTATTTTATTTTCTTCATATTTGTATGGAATACATAGAGCTTGTTTTGCCCGATAACGTAAATCAGTGTCTACTACCTAGAGATGCCACTCATGTCTTTCACTTAAACGCTCGTTCTCTAAAAAATAAACATGATTCAATCGTATCATATTTTGGACCGTTGCCGCGTATCGTTTGATATTTTAATGTTCACGGAAACCTGGTATCAGCAGGACGCTGACATGCTTATCCTGCCGGGCTACAAGCATTTATTTCTGAACCGCAAAGATGGTGCGGTGGTTTGTCTCATTTCATGTGAAACGTTCTATAGCGTGTGAATTACTCGACGGTTTTCTTTAAGTAGAAACGAGTATGAAGTATTAAGCATAAAATGTGGAAGTAACATTGTGAGTGTTTTGTACTGCCCACCTTCGGCGGATTTCGGCAATTTTATCTCGTTTCTTGAGAACTTTTTAGAATACCTATCAGTAAATAACTACCACCTGATCCTCGGGGGCGATTTCAATGTAAATATATGAGATGATTCCCTCGAAACAAGAACGCTCAGTAATACGTTAAATTCTATGGGATTTCATAACGTTATTTCATCCGCGACCAGAATTACGTTATCTACGTCAAACGCCATTGACCTATTCATAACAAATATTTCAACCAAAGTCATAGTGGCCGGTACCTTTAGCTGAGACATCAATGATCACGTTCCAATTTTTCGTCGTTATTTAAACACGAATCTTCAAAAGATAATACTAAGCTCATGGTCACTTTTCGACAAATGTCAGATAAATGTTTATTAGCATTTAGGAACGCAATCTTAAACTATGATTGGATGCCAGTCTTCTCTGAGTTCGATGCCAGATAAGGCATACAATACATTTCTAAACATCTTCAAAGAGCTGTATAACACAAATTTTCCGTTCAGAACTATTATTGTAAAGAAGAAAATAAGAAACCCTTGGGTTACCCCAGTGCACATAAAAATGATGCAAAAGAAAGATCGCTTATACAAGGAATTTTTAAGATCGAGAGACTATAGCAAGTTATCGCGTTTCAAAAAACTTGGGAATGAATTAACGTCTGAGCTCTGAAAAGCAAAATCGTCGTATTATAAGCAAATATTCAAAGATGTCCCTAAGCATCGCCCAGATGTTGTTTGGAAAAATATTAATAAAGTCTTAAATCGCAATCAGGTTTTTTCTGGTATAGGTGAATTAATTATAGATGGTCAAGCTATGTCGGGTACGACTTTGGCGGAATGTTTTAATAACTACTTTTCGAGTACACACGAGACTGCCTACAATGACGACGCCATTTTGTTTGCCAAACGTGTCGATGAAAGTTTTTTCTAAATCCTACCGACGAACAAGAGGTATTTAACATGTTTTTGGGGCTTAAGAACAGCAAGAGTATTGATATAAATGAGATACAGATAAAAGCAGTTAAATTTGTAATGGACGTCATCGCGCTATGCCTCGTACACATATATAATTTATCTTTATCGTCCGGACATTTTCCTGCAAGTATGAAGTTGGCGAAAGTCGCAGTTATATATAAAGGTGGTAATAAGCATATTATAAGTAATTATAGGCCTATTTCTGTGCTGCCTGTTTTTTCCAAGGTACTTGAAAAAATGATTTTTACGCGCCTTGACAACTTTTTTGTAAAACACTCTGTGTTTACAGACTCCTAGTTCGGTTTTCGTAAAGGTAAATCTACAGAAACAGCCATGTTATTTCAAAAATAAATTATTTTACAAAACATAGAAAGAAGGCTCATTAATTTTCGGCATCTTTATTGATTTTAGCAAAGCGTTTGATGTCCTAAACCACAAAATTTTACTTCAGAAATTAAATCGTTGCGGTGTCCGCGGCACGCCACTTGCTTTACTTGAATCCTACCTAAATAATCGTAAACAGTCTGTTGTTATCGATGGTCATTGTTCTTCTTTCCGAAATATTCGCACTGGTGTACCGCAAGGAAGTATATTGGGACTCCTTTTATTTAATGTCTATATTAATGATATTGTAAATATCGATGACGAAGCACATTTCATTATCTATGCGGATGACACCAGCTTGTTTCTCTCTGGGGAAGAAGCTGATGTATTAGTATGTAAAGCAAATTCTATTTTAAGTAAGCTTTTTATGTGGTTTGAAACAAATGGGCTCAAGGTAAACACAACAAAAACCAAAGCAATTTTATTTAGGTTAACAAATAAACCTGTTTCTAGAAATAATACAATCAATCTTGGTACTTCCCTAATGGAACTTGTAAACCAGCATAAAACCTTGGGTGTATTTTTTCAGAGCACATGACGTGGGATAACCATATAAATTATATACTTGTAAAACTTTCACGGGTGGTTGGTATTATGGCTCGCTGCCGTAATATTTTGCCACCCAACATTAAACTAAATATTTACCATGCATTATTCCAGTCCCGCTTAAACTATTGCCATCTTGTGTGGGCCACTACGACCAAAACAAACCTTAATAACATATTATTGCTCCGAAAGAAAATTTTACGTTATATTGGAGATGTTTCTTATTATGACCACACAGAACCATTATTTTCCAGATTTCACATACTACATATAGAATCCATGTACGAGTACCGTTTGCTTTATACAGTTCGTTTTTGCTCCCCAGCTCTTGTAGAATTTTTGTATGCAATTTCACATCTTAGAAGGCATGAATGTGTTGTTAGCACGCGTCACACGGTTTCATGGGTCCTCCCTCGGTCTCGTACAAATTATAATTTTCAGTCCTTACATTATAATATACCGCTTCTGTTAAACAAGTGTATCAATAACAACATAAACATAAATAAAATAAGTAAGAGAGCCCTTCGATTGTACTTCTTTAGCATTGTATAATTTTAATGTGTTATTCATTTGTTGCTGCTGCCAATGTAAAGGGATCCCATACCTAGTCAAGCTGTTTTTAACAGCTTTTTGTATGGGCTTTCCCACCAGAGTTTCTGGAAAATAAACTTGATTTGATTGATTTGAAACTTGATTTGATTGGTTAAATTAATTGGCGCTTAGATTAAATGTACGACTACCTGGATTAAATTGTAGTACAGCTGGAACATATTCAGGGACGCTCGGATTAAATAGTCTGGCACTTGGATTATTATGAGCGGGACACCAGAAACCAAATCCCCTGACCACTGTCAATACCAAGAGCTCGGACCTGGAAACGCTCTTTCACGCGCTCTAAAGCAAAACAGAAAACAAAACACCGCGAGTAAAATTGTGCTTGTCACATCATTCTTGTTGCTGTGTCTAGTGCTTTGAAGCATAACTTAACTGCTAGTTGACAGTTTGGGGCAATTAATCTCTTTGCCGTGCAATGAAAGCTGATGAGTGGTTTCAGAGGAGTGGAAAACCAAGATAGGCAGTGTTAAATTAATAAAACAACCAGTCATGATATTTTATTACATGCAGTGCTACGAATTAGAATGAAATATAAGCTTCTACTACGAATCCTTTTTTACTGCTAGAAAAGGAACTTTTGGTTGCTATAAAGGACGCTTAAAAACGATTCAATTCAGTCACATCACTCAAAACTTTAAAGTAAATATTAATAAAATGAATTAGAAAGAGACGCCATGCCAGAAAATTATGAATATAATAAGATGAAGCTGATTTGTAAGCTTGATTCCAGCTTCAACCGAAAACACAACTGTTGTGAAAGCTCCAACTATTACAACTTATGGTATGCACTCGAAATGTCCAACTTAAAGCTGTGTTTGAGCTCTGAGGTATGTTGGCCACATTGAATATACCTTTGTCGGTACTCACTTTGCCAGACCTACTTCAGAAGATGTCAGACTTTGGGTGGTTTTCGACATCGTCGGATTCACTGTAGTTAGATTGACAGAAGGTTTAAGAGACTAAACTAAATGAATAAATCTGCCATGCTTAAAGATGTATTTAATAAATAAATAAATAAATAAATAAATAAGCTTTTAGATTTGTCCAGGTAGGAGCACTAATTAAGGAACCATGAGTTAAAAGAGGTTATATATTTTCTTGAATCTAAACCCATCTCACATTTTAAGATAACATTTCTTGCAGACCATTCGTGGGCATGAACCCGGAGGAAGGGCCCCGGTGGCCTTCACGGAAGGTGGCTCTGCTGCACTCGAAGGCTGAAGAAGCCTTTCAAGAACTTTCGATGATCAAGGAGTCGCAGGATAGTTTAGCACTATAGTTTGCTGAACGACAAAAACGCAGGAGAGGATCTTCCCACAAAGCTCTGCACTCTTTCCACTTGAGCTGAGCGAAACTGGAGAGGAGTAGTGTAGAAATGGGGATACCATTAATTATAAATAGCACAGATCTTTAGGAGAGTGCCTTGGACTGCGTTTCTGAATCAGTTGCAGGCTAGAGAAGAAAAGTTTTTATTTATTTAATATTTTTTTTAGTAACACTGCTCATTTGTACATGGAACTTTTAATTTTGAGCCAAGAGGTTTTGTTCGCTCATTCATTAAGACAAATTTTTTTACAATTTATTTTACAAGGAAAGTTGTAAGTTGATAACAGATAATTGTATCTGGTCACCTGATACTATTTATTATTGAATGTTGAAAATTTTAAGTCAATAGACACTTGGCTTACCTTTGCAATGTGTTCACAGAAGTAGTGCAACACCAAGATGACCCAATAATGCATATTTAACCATTTTCGAATCTTTATACATTTAGAGGTGTATTTCCGCTTAGTGCATGCTTACATTGCACGCAGTCACCAAAGTTCCTTGCACAAAAAAGTCCGGATCTACACCGTGAGGAACTTCGGCTTCTCCAGCAATATGTTCATGTATGTGTGATACAACCGGATCATACAAATCCCTTCATGAAATGATAGATGTTGCAGAAGTGGACTTTCAAATCTTGTCCAATGATACATGGTGTCCCCGAAAATTAAGTGTTTTTTCATTAAAAAACATACGAAACAAATATGCATTGCCAAACGCCCAGTCTCCGCTAAATTGTAGCACTAGCAGCCCGGACCGGATGCCAATATTTCAGATCTTGTCATCTTATTCGAAAATTATCAGTGACTTTGCGAAACATTTCAGTGGGGAAGTAAGGCCCATTCCTGTAAACACAAACCATTCATTTCCATGTTTTAGTGGACAGCCATTCCCTATATAAAGTTTTTCGAATGTAACTAATAACTAGGGTTCGGATTTTTCGGTTTAAACCGATAAAAACCGATAAATGTACGCGGAATTCATTTTCGGAAATTCGGTTTTAACCAAAAGGGTCAGTTTTAGGTTCGGCATTTTCGATTTAAACTGATAAAAACCGATAAAAGTACGTCGAATTCATTTTCTAAAATTCAGTTTTAACCGGAAAATGTCACTTTGACCTTCCAGTTGTACCGCAGAGCCGTGGCGAAAAAGTGGAACGACAGTGTCTATCGAAACGTGTCCGAATGTATGGGATACACGGGTGCCATCACGACGTTTTGGTTTAATGTCCACATCATCGATCAGATCGTGAAGTCCGAAATGCCCCATGACTTCGCCATGTACGAGCGTGTTTTCAAACTCGTTGGAAGGAAGACTGACTTGATGCAAGCTCTGCATGTTGCGTCGTGCTTCAAAACGTCGCACCGTATCTCTTTTGGCGGTCCCAATTGGTTGATTGGCCGATTTTGGCTCGGGCAGCGCTTCATCTCAACCTGCCACTGTCCAGTGTAAGCGTTGAGAGGGCATTGTCGAAGCTCAGGGTCATATTAACAGGAAAGAAAGAGTGCGAATCAACGAGGAGAACCTGGGAAAGTATATGTGTGTGTGTGTGTGTGTGTGTGTGTGTATACTATAATACGATCATGTAATCCTCGATACACAGAAGGTGAAGTTTCATGATTTTGCAAGCACAGGCTTCATATCTGACTTGTTTGTACTTGTGTTTTTTTTTCTTGTTTCTTTTACAGTTGCACACATTTGCCAAATGAAGTGTTTATTTATTTTTCAGTGTATCTGTGCTGTTATTCTTTGAGCAATCACAAATATCAAAGCTACAAGGATAATCTGATCCGGTGTCCATTGGTGTTTATTTATATTCACCAAAAAAGCCGACAAACTTTTTGGGCATAAATATACGCCGAAAAAAAACCGAAAATTTATTTTTAAAATAAACACCGAAAAAGTACGCCGAATTTTGAAAAATAGAAACCGAAAAATCCGAACCTTACTTATAACGTTTGAATCAAATAACAACAAGCTTTGGAATTTTGTCATTTGGTCCAGAGTCCTTGAGCTAAAGTTTTTATCAGGCTGAGCGTTCGGCGACGGATAGTTTATTTTTGTGATTAAAAATGACACATATTTTAGAGGGACTCCTTATACAAAATGGTGAGTGCGCGCTAAGATGTGAAAATAAAACGTCTACTAAGATCGTTTCCAATAGAACATGTACTGTTTTTCACATAATGCCACAATTCCCATAGCTAGCAGAAAATAGCACTCGTGCCATAATAGCGGTGTAAGCAGAATTGGGAAGTAATCCGTTATTTTTAAGGAATTTTGTAAGTGCCCAGTAACTTTTTTTCGGAAGTAATTTGTAATGTAATTTCGTTACAAAATATTGGTAACGGAGTACTTTAATTACTCGTTACTTTTTAAAAGTATGAGCATAATACATTAAATAGAGCAATACGAGCAGAACATTCAGCAGCGTAAAGAGAGCAAGTTCAACAAAATAGAAAACATCAGGAAGGGGAGAATAGCCAAAAAAAAAAAACACGATTTTTTTATGACCGGTCTCTAGAACCACTAGAAAAACGGACAATTGTACAAATATGCGGAAGACAAAGATCAAGTAAGACAACGCCGAGTAGGCTCTCCGTCACCTTTCATCGTGGTTCTCTTCTTCTCCCGGGAAGGAGAAAGCTCTTCGTGTTTATTTGTTTTTGTTTTTTACACCGTTTCACCCTTTTCAACTTCTTCGATGTCTCCCGCCACCTGTACAGACATCAAACGCGGGTCCGTACTTCCTCGATTCGCGAGTTCACAACTCGCGTAACAGACGATGTAGCCTCGCGCGAGGAGGTCGAATTCTCGTTGTCTTTGGCGTGCGCTACTGTATACTAGCACGCTCTTGAGGCACGGCTGAAAAGCGCCTGGCGCGAGGCTAAGAGCATCGTCTTCGAGGGTACGGATCATACTTATTTTAGTTTACTTGTCTGGGCATGGCGGTCGAGTATCTCCTCACTTTACAGTCAACTGTCAACATAGAGACGGGGGGTTGGGGTGGGGAGGGGGGTTAGGCCATCTAAGGAGTGCTGACAGGGAGAGAGGGAGAGAAGGCGTAAAAGTGGTCTGATCCTCTGTTGTTTTGTGAGACTGATGCCCACCGCTTCTCTTGTTCTCTATGTCCTCCCTCCCCAGTCCTCCACGAATAGTGGCATGAAAGTTAGAACCGGTGAACGATCAATAACCCGTAACCGCCACTTTTTCTCTGACTGATGGAATTTTCGGTTATGGAGTGTCCGTCGTCTCCATGCCCATCTCTTAATGAGATGTTCAACATTCATTACGTTAAGGAGAATGAAATCCTAAAGTTTCAGTGGATACTTTGCTTGCCAAAAACACACACATTCTTATCAGCAAGAATAACAAACTCTAATCTACGGAAACACATGAAGGTACGCTGGGACACCTGCATTTTGCATTGGCTATATATTGTAACGTTAGAACCAGTGTTGGCGGTAACGCGTTACAAGTAACGGCGTTACCGGTAACGCGTTCCTTTTTGGTAACGTTGTAACGTACTCGTAACTATTCCAAAGAAGTAACGGGTAACGTACTTCATTACTTATTTTGAGTAACGTGTAACGAAATTACGTTACGTTACTTTACGTCCTAGACCTTAAAAAAATTAAATTTAAATTTTTTGTCTTTTTAAGTGCCCAGTCATAAATTCCTTAGCCAAAAATGACGTTCTCCTCCACTTTTTTGATGTTGGTGCTATTCAGATTTGACGTCACATGCCACCTGCCACTGGTTTTCTCCCGCGGCTCGTTGACCTCGCTACCGGCGTCGCCTCGGCTGGAAGGCCAAAGAGGTCCGGCTTCGGGTCGATTTGGGAGATTCCTGCGTCGAAGCCTGCGTTTCGCTTCCCGCTGGGAAAGAGAATGACACCTTTGTGTCATTCCCTTTCCCGTTTTCGGGATTTGAAAAATGGAGGAGGCCTTGAGCGATTGACCGACAGCCAACAGAGCGTGAGTGGCTCTCCGGACCCACGTGGACATGGACATATTTTAGCTATGGCGCTTACGCACATATCAAACGTCAAAACAGCAAATGTTTTAGTTCGTAAATAAAAAGTAACGCAACAGTAACGTGCGTTACTTTTTATCAGTAACGGTAACGGTAACGCGTTCCTTTTATTTTGAGGTAACGTAGGTCGGTAACGCGTTACTTTTATTTGCAAGTAACGAGTAACGTATTTAGTTACTTTTTTTCGGTAACGCCTACAACACTGGACTTAGAACCAAGTTTTCTTCTTGTGAATAACATGCGAAACACCCTAGTGAAAAGGGAGCCTACGTAGGTCGCTTCTTTAGCTTCTTGATCTCGTAGCGGAGGTAGACGCTGCCACTGAGCATGCGCACCAATAGCTTTGTCTGCACAATTTCACGGATCATTTCCGGAGGCCGTAAGCTAGCGGGATGGCGGGTGTGGTTGCACCTTTCGGTGTCTTGTCAGCTAAAGGTGAACGGAGGACACCTACACTCTTTCTCTTAAATGCAATATTTTATTTTTACAAGGAATACCACAATACGGGCGTATGAGAAATGAAAAGTAGTGTTTCAGAACATTTCTGAAAAAACATCAAAATTGTTTTTCTTGCTTTCTTGATAAGTGTACGGAAAAAGTAAAGTGGAAGTAATTTATAACGTAACGTGTAAAGTAATCCGTTACTTTTCAGCGAAAGCAATTTGTAACGGTAATCCATTACATTTGAGGCTCGGTAATTTGTAACTGTTATCCATTACATTTTTCCAGTAAAGAGCAGAAGTCTGGGTGTGAGGGACACACTCTAGTAAAAACAAAACAGAAAAACAATATAATGATAAGCCTACAACCATAAATCTAACATTTTTTTAAAAATTCCTAATGGTATTGGTTTCGTAGACACAATCAGGTAATCTACAAGATATAAAGGGCAGATAATTAGATTGAACTCTTTTCCTATATCGTGTAACATAAGGCGGGACTTCAAAGCGAGACGTACAACGAAGGTTTCTTTGGGAAACAAAGAGACACTTAAATTCGTTTTGCCAAAAATGGCGAAGCACGCCAGTTTGCTTAAAAGAGAAGAACAATTCGGCATTCGCAAAAACTCGAAAACATTCACATCAGATAAAACTTATAAATGATACACAATACTACGTAGCAATCTCCTCGAAATGCGATCAATATTTATTTGCCACAGTTCGGCACAATTACCGAACCAAGCAATATTTTACCTGAATACACAGTAGCCACGCGGTAGATTTTCTAACTGAAGAATGCATAAAATCTTTTGTTATTAAACAGTAAGCAGCTGAGGCTCCGAAGTTTCCACACATGTGTGAAATATGCAAATTCCAACGCACATCTGGATCTAAAACAACTCCCAAATATCTCACATGATCAACGTATTCTAGCGGAAAACAGGCGCAATTTAGACAATTTGGTTTGTGTAAAAAAACAAAAAAAACAGCAGGTTACTCACCGCGGCCTTTAGTGGATTTCTGAAACAGTCCAGCTTTCTTTTTGGACTATTTATTGCAATTAAGTTTTCGTCAAACTAGTCAATAATTTTCGTCACGTCGAGCCTTAATAGTTGAGCGGCTTGATCGCATTTAAAATGACAAAACACAAGTAGAGTGCCGTCCGTATATTCGAAGACACCACAACTTGACACTGTCGCTGAAAGGTCATTTGCGTAAAGATTAAAAGTAAAGGGGACAGAACAGAACCCTGTGGGACGCCAGCTTATGTCATCACTCGCTCACTTTTATAATTACCAACAGATACTATTTGGGATCGCTCCGAAACGAAATCTTAAAGGAGGAGGCAAAAAAACCCGCGAAACCCAAAGTCGTAAAAATTGCGGAGGAGCAACTTGGTGGCTTACTGTGTGGAAAGCATTTGACACGTCTAGGAAAAGGACGCACGTGAAGAAGTTGTTCTTGAACGCCAGTGTGATTGAGGTCTATAATATCTTCGAGCAGAGGCTGGCTGGCTCTACCAGTCAAAGAACCATATTGGCTGCTTGTCAAGGGGCCCTAGCTGTGAATGAAACTTGTCACTGAACTGAACCAATGTCGTTCTAATACTTCGCCAATGGATGGCAGAATTGAAATAGGACGGTAGTACACATGCCTATCAGCCGCGGAATGACAAGTGCGGTTTTCATATAAGTAGGAACGACACCAGACAACAAAAAGCCATTTATCATGTAAAGTAAAGCTTCTTTGATAGCTTCAAAATTTCAAACTAGATCACAAACTCGAGCGCCATCTATATCAGGCGTTTTTGTTTTTTTAATCCAGGTTAAAGGGAAAGTAATGTACTTATATCAAATTCCGGCAAAAATGCAGAAGCAGATGCACGTGTGATCATGACATGGACTGGTTGACGTCACACTGCTATCTCTGACACTCCTTTATTCCGCCGCGAAATGTTTGTTGATATCCTCGACGGTTGACTGCAAGTCGGCGCCGAAATCCTTTCGAAGTGAATTGAATATTTGTTGGCTAGATGGGTGGCCTCCGATGAATCGCATTTACGCGGTTTCTAGCGCACCTCAATTGCGCTCTCAACTCCATGTTCTTACAGGCGCCCATCTGGAACGCAACCCCACCTCTTTTTTAGTTTTAATGGTGTTCATAATATCGGCATTGAACCAAGGTTTATTCGATCTTTGCTTGGAAATTACCTCTTTTTTTTTTTGAAGCCAAATGAAAGGACCGCGAAACTTCAACAAAAGCCGATTACAAATTAGGATTCTGATTGGAATGAAAATTATTCTAGTCAAAAGCCGCAACCATAGCGTTAAACTTAATTGTGTCCGTGATTGTCAAACGCATGCAGCTGCTTTCATTAGTATTGTGTTCTGCACCTTGATGTTGTAAATGGCACCCAATAAAGTAATGATCAGAGAGTTCTTGAGTAATGACAGCAGATTTCAAAAGGAAAATTTGTGGCTTTAATATTTATGTGATCTAAACAAAACACAACCAGTTTTTCAGACAAGATGTCCTCTCGCGTAAGGATACTAATTGCACTTTCAGTTCTATGTTCCAACAAAGATTTGCGGTAATTAGCGGCGGTAGATTTACTAGGTTTGAGTGTATCGATATTAAAGTCTTCCAGTAAACAGAGTTGCCCCTCAGACGGTAACTGTCTATTGTCCAAGAATTACCTCGTTTTCCGCCTGAAAAAGATAAACATCTTCAGAACGAAGGCCTGAACACTTCCAGAATAAAAAAGAAAAAATATAGTGGAATAAATTTATCCCGATTGATTCTGCATGCTTAAAAAATAACACTTGAACTCGATGGTACCCACTTGTCTAGAGTATGTACTGCAATACCACCCGCTCTTCTATTGCCGCCTGTGTAAAAATATTCTTTATAAACATCTAAAACAAATCGATTACATTGCCAGGAAGTTACGGCAATATTGGTAATAACAAATACAACGACGGACGGTTTCAAACTGCCTACCGAAATTTGGAACTCGTTCCAATTATTTGTAGGGCTTCTGATGTTCATACAAGTAAGCGTTAAGGAGTTCTTAGTTATTGGCCCCGAAACCTGATAAAACGAATTACAATCTGGAAACAGTGCACACGTACACAAGTTTTCCAAGATGACTTACCGCCCTACACTTATTTTTCAAGGTCACTTACTATGATTATACGCAGAGCGGACAGACCATGCTTTTCCTTGCCGAAAATTGTGAATATTTAGCAACACAAAACGATAACCGCTTTCTTTGCCTTGAGACCTCGCCAACCAAAACAACTTCCTGTTAGCTACTGTAACGTTCTTGAAACAGAGCTGTGTCCTCTTTTCATATTGACGCAGCGTGAGCATTTTGCCACGCACCGCTATCCAAAACCCCTTAATTGAAACGGAAGCAAAGCTTACAACGGCCGTCGGAGCAGAGTCCTGTATTTTTTCCAAGCAATGAATAACGAGGATGTCTTACGTTTGAAAAGATTAAAGTCTGAGTTTTAGCGAAACATTCTTCATGACACCCACTAAATCATCGCCGTGAACGAAAGAAAGTCGGTGCACCTCCATATTGCACCGATTCGTTAAGCTCTTCCATCAAATGTTTAATTTCCCACGATTGTTCGACCATCGCAGCCCTGGCCGTTTTTATTTCGGTTTGTAGGTCCTTTACCGATACCTCGCTTGTTATTGCCAGAAAAAAGCCCGTCATACTTCGCACCAAACGAGCCAACGGTTGACATGAGTCTACCGACCGTACTGAGCAATTCTCCGACTACAGGTCCTAGGGCCAACAATTGTTCAACCTTCGCTGGGAGAGGAAGTAGTGTGGAAACACTTAACTTCAGGAATAGTGGCTCATTTATTGCCGTGCTGATTGAAGCCAGCTGGCTATCAACACTGTCGTCGGCCACTTCCGGTTGCTGGCGACATATAGCCTGGAGGGACTCGTCCAGTGGAATATTCCCGCCCGTTCCGGAAACTGAGTGAAATTCCCCTGTACGGCAAGTGAGGCATTTCCCGCTTTCCTTCCTAGAAGCGCCCATTCCAGAAAATGTGGTATCTGCGACCCCGGAACAGGTTTTACCAAGATGGTAACCATTTTGAAAAGGCATACACATGTCAGCAATCTCCAATCATAGGGTAAGGGGCGAGTACATTTACACAATCCATGCGGCGGGGAAAAACAAAAGAGGCCGTAGGCGCTCCAACAAATCTCATCTGAGAACAAAAGAACACTGTGCAGTCGGAGGAAAGAAAAAACAAAAACAGGCAAAAATGGTGCGGAGTAGACTTTGTTTTACCTGTACAGAATGCAGTGATTAGTACCCAACAAATGTTCGCAGCGGATTTATAGAGACTACTTGCGCTCTTTTGTCTAAAGAATTTTCTAACAGTGAATGACACGGACCTCGGAAACCGAAATTAGATAGCTTCCTTAATAAAACCTCATAGTTAACTGTGTCGAATGCTTTGCTTACGTCTAAGAAAACCGCGCATGAGTACATGCTTCCATTGAAATCCGAGTATACCTGGTTGGCCACGTCATCTAAACTTTTGGTGCCACTTCCCGAAACAAACCCGTACAGTCTGCTAGACACCAGCGAACCTTTATTGATTACATTATTCATAGCTTGAAATATGTGGTTCTTAATCGCATGTCTGAGCACAAGCAAAACCGAGATTGGACTGTAGTTTTCTATCGTTTTAGAATCACTACCCTCAAAAATTGGTTTTACAACCGCCATCTTTATCTGATCAGGACCAACCCGATAAAGCTATTAATAATGACAATAATCACAACTTTGACATGTTCGAAATTTCGCTGAAAGCACTCGACAGTCACACCATCTATACCAGCTGACCTGGCAGGTTTAATGCTGAAGAGTGTGGAGTGTACGTCATCTTCGTTCCTCGGAAAAAGGAAAGCAGAGGTCTCATTATTTTCTACAACTGTCGCTGGAACTGCCTTGGCGTGTGCAATAGCAATGAGATTCGTAATATATATATATATATATATATATATATATATATGTTAAAAATTCTGTAATACTTGTGAGGTTGTTGCCGATATTACATTTTATCACGTCATCTATAGATCTCTTAGAGTTTGAAGTTCACAAATTGTTAACAAGCGACCAGGTCTGCGCGGAGCCACCCCTCGCTTTCGCAAATATTTCTTTAAAATGTTGCCGTTGAACCGAACGAAGCAAAGTGTTAGCTCTGTTCCTCGCCAATCAAAATTCAGAACGTAAGTCATCGTTAGTGGGTGCTCGACGACTATGGGTCCAACGGTAATCTTTTGCTTTAATTGCGGGGAGCTGCATCACGATTGCCTGGTGGGCTGGTTGGTTGATCATTATGTGGAATTAACAGCGCAAATACGAGGAGGAAGGATAGACGAGGGAAACAGGATAGAGCGCTGTCTCCCTCCAGTGCTCTATGCTGTGTCACTCGTCTATGCTTCCTTCCCATATTTGCGCTGTTAATTCCACATAATGATTGCGGGGAGGACTTGTTCGTTCAAGCAGGAATTATCAGAACGTCGTTGCTTAACAGTCAGAGTACGTTTTGATAAGTTGGTAAAATAATGAATAAGCTTGGCGAACTTGGCATAAACATCCAACTTAGATACTGACTAACGGAATGAACCCCAGTCATAGGACGAAATTAGGCGGTCGAGTAATTTATTATCAACAAGTTTTATTACTCGTTTGTTAAAGCTATCGGGCATGTCGACGGAAGCCGTCCGAAACTGGCATCCTATAATATCTCGATCTGCCAATTTCTGAGGGATTAACGAAGACAGCACCGTTGTATTTAGATAATAATAATAATAGTAATAATAGTAATAATATTTATTCCGCTTTCATCCTTGTTTGCAATATTTTTTCGGGCCCGTCGAAGCCAAAGTAGGCTTGTGGGACATGGACCGGCAAATGCAGAGTTAGTAGAGAGTTTTAGGGAACCGGAACAAAATACAATCGATAAACAAAAACGATCAATACCTTGGATCGGGCGAGTCGACCAATCGTGTGCCTCTAAACGGCTTTGGGGGAACCGTATTCGCAGACGAGAGCAGACGATCGGTACAAGTCGCGCCCCCTGGCAACGGAAACCTGCATCGGCCTCGTTGAGAATGTAGATATTTGCGGGTGGTTTCTACAAATCGCAGAAACTGAAGTAATTAAAAATCGCATCCTAAACATATAGAGAACCTAAAACAATGTATACCTACTTATAGTTCGTCTCGCTTTTTTTACTCGAATGAATGTGCTTCCGTAATACAAAACCTGGCGCTCCATGGCGTGTCGCCACTGGTACTGCGAAGTTCTAAAATGTTCGTCTGCTAAAGGAACAGACGAGCTTTCCGACAACAATGGCGCTCGATCTTTCTGACGATGACTTGGAGTATAGGCTCTATTTAGCGGAAGTAATTTACAAAACGTTCTTTTGTACGACTGTCTGCGCACTAAGAGAAAGCGCTTGTTGGCGGCAAGGCATGGGACGTTCAACTTGGCGTCGATGGACGAGGAGGACGTCGTACGGCAGTTCAGATTCACAAAGGAAGATCTGCCCCATCTCCGATTGGCGCTGCGCATCCCGAAGGCGTTGACAACCAACGGCTGAATCTGGGTGTCAGGGGCTCGTTTGCCACCGTATTTGTGGTTTTTTTTCAGTTTACCCGATTTATATTTTCGGGGAATAAAATAGTTTCTCGACCGTACATGGTAACTTGTTTTGTAAGTCATACGTTCTCACTGGGCAAGCTTTGGTGTTTTACATCAACCAAATATGATGTTTACTCCAACCACGTCCTGATATGCTGAAAAGTCGCCGACAGGAAACTCGATTTGACACACAAATAAGAACACGCTCGCGCGCGCTTATCATCAACATTCGAAGTCGCCTGCCAGCGATCCTGTGTCTTGCCCTCGAGGCCGCTGCAGGGTTGAGTATTAAGAAAGTTATGGACAAATAAAACTAGGAATATTAAATCGTGAATAAAATACAAAAATAACAAAAATATACTCACTTTCTCAAGTTGAGGCGGCAATTTTTCTTGTACAAAGTTACGAGGAGGTCAATCCGTTCCTTCGCTCCTCGCAGCGAGAAGTTCTTTTTCGACGCCGCGTTTAAGCCTTTAAGGATGTCATTCCAAAGGGCTGGAGTAAAAAAAAAAATTAGCGCCTAGCATCTCCCGAAGTAGGAAGATATCATCTTCCGCTGAAACCAGCTTGCGAGGAGGAGGCGGAGGGACGGAGGTAGATACGGCGATCTTGTTGCTCTCTTACGGTAAAGATAGCAGACGATCACGGTCGTACGCCCGCGAACCGATCGTTGAGCGGTGTACAGTACGACCACGAAAAAAAAAAATAAAGGAAAACCTGTAACTTTACTGCGGTGCACTTATTAAAACTATCGCCCAATATTTAAAGGGCTCGTTTTATAGGATATATGTGATTAGCATTAGAACACACATTTTTAATTCATGCAACATTTTTAAACTAAAATGTATCCAGAGCCTTGATGCAGAAGGCTGTTGCTCACTCTGTTGACACTACAGATAACTCTCAGTCATAAAGCAGCTGTAAAAACGGGTGATAAGTGCTCGAAATGCACATCCCAACGTTTGTACGTAGAAAAAAAACTTAAAATATGAAAAAAAAAACTTAAAATATATAAAAAAATTTAAAACATAAAAAGACTTAAAATAAGAAAAACTTAGAACATAAAGAACGTAAAATATGAAAGAAAACATAAAATATAAAAAACGTAAAATATATAAAAAAAAACTTGCATTATTAAAAAAAAAACACTTCAATATGAAAAGAAAAGTTGCATGGGTCAACAGGATTTGAACTCTCCATTACCACTCCCCTACGGGCTCACGAAAATGACGCTCCAATCCACTGAGCCACCGAGCAGCCTTATTTTACTTTTGCTAAATATTAATTTATCTCTATTGAGGATGTCCTATCGCGTTTTGTTCTGTATTTTTTTTCTTATTTGCTGAATCCACCTTTATGCACTTGCTGTCACATATGGCGCTCCTGCCAGGCACTACCACGAGTTATTTTATTCTTGTTTGAAGCCACGGCATGCTCTCTCCGCCAGCGAAATAGCCGTTTTGCTAACCATGCGAGATGAAGGGCCCACACCAGCCTGGATGAACTAGCCGCTATCATTCACGCGGCTGTGGTAGATGCACGAGTCCGCGGCGGATTATTTGGGTTTTTCTTTCTCTTCCTTTATTATCCGTAAACGTAGTTGTAAGTAGAGATGTAAAGGTGTTAAAAAAAAACGGAAAAATTCGGAAGAAAAACCGCTTTTTTGTGTTTTTTTCAAAGAGCCAAAAGTCGAAAAAAACCTTCAAAATTTCCAGTCACATTTTTGCTTCACAGTAACACTATTTTGAGCAGTCCTACTTTTGATTTTATATTAGGAAAACAATAATGTGACTCAAATAAATAGCAGACAATAATTGAAGTTGTCATTTTCAAATGTACAAGCTCTGTAACTCTTTGAAATCGCATTTATATATTTCGTTTCGTCGAAGTGGTAAAATTTCGGCGATTTTGACGATGTGTTTCACGCGCACTTCAACATTTTCAAATATCTTACGTTGTGGAAATTGTCTACTGCAACCAATTATGAGCTATTTTTTATTACTACAAACCATCACACGGAACCGTAAAAAATTGTGGAAGAAAATCTTTTTTTTTTGTTACATCAGAAGGCTGAACATGTAAAAAAATATCAAAATTTCCATTCACAATTATGTTTTCACAATATCACATTTTTTGCAGTTTGGGTTTCGGTTTTGTTTTGCGAATACAAAGCGTACTTCAATGAAATCGCGGCCAGCAATCGCCATCGCCATTTTCATATGGCGTTGATCTAAACTAAACTATCTCAACCAACGTGTATCACATCGGAGAACGCGCAACGTGAAGAATTTCACAACATGGTTCGTCCGCAGTCTAGCGTTTGGAAGCATTTTAAAGTCTTACAAACGTCGACCGCGGGAAAAAAACAAGCAGTATGTAAGTACTGCCAAGCGTCGCACGGATTTCCGAATGCTACACGCCTTACAAGGCATCTGCTGTCGTGCAAGAAGTGTCCTCAAGACGTCAAGGAGGCGTGTGCAAAAGAACATGGAAAAAATCCCTCTGGGGGCTCATCAGTGCCCACATCAAGTGAGTCAGAGGCTAGCCGACGCGCAGCGGAATCTACGTCGTCAAAAAAATGCGCGAGTATTTCTTCGTTTGTTGACAAAATAACCCCTGCGCTTCAAAGCCAGATTGACGCAGCTTTGGCTAGGGCGATGTACTCAGCCAACACGCCATTCTCCTTAGCGGAAAACGAGCATTGGCAAGCGGCCTTCAAGATGCTTCGACCATCGTACACACCGCCTAGCCGATACCTATTGAGCGGGCCTCTACTTGACGCTGAGTATGAGCGTGTGAAAAGTCATGTGGAGGAGACTTTAAAAGACGCTACGTGCCTCACACTGCTGACTGATGGGTGGACCAACATTCGAGGGCAATCGGTGATAAACGTTTGTCGTAGCTACGCCGCAGCCAGTGTTCTACACGTCAATTTAAACAGGCACAAACCGGCACACTGCGTCTTATATCAGCGGCGAAATATGTGATGTCATTGATTCCCTCGAAAGTGAAAAGGTAGTGGCACTGGTCACGGACAACGCTAGCAACATGCAAGCGGCATGTCAAATGGTTACATGCAAATTTCCGCACATCGCAACGATCGGATGTGCTGCTCACGGGCTGAATCTGCTCCTGAATGATCTCATGAGGCTGAAAACCTTGGAGAAGGTCCATCAGACATCCAGAGAAGTGATCAAGTATGTGAAGCAGACTCACGTAGTTGCTGCCACGTTCCAACAAAAGCAAGAGTCCAGAGATGGCAAAGGAAGTTCCACGACCCTCAAGCTGCCCAGCAAGACAAGATGGGGCGGCGTTACCCTCTCACTTCAAAGTTTGCTCAGGTACAAAGAAGCTCAGCAAGAGACCGTGATCTTGGAAGATCTGAAAGTAAACAAATCAATGCGGCAAGCCGTCTTGGACGAGGACGGATTCTGGAAACCCTTGCGCAGCTGTTTGGAACAGGTGACACCCATTTCCTCTGCCATTACAGAATTGGAGTCGGACAAGGCTTTGCGGTCGGACGTTCCGAAAGTTCTCCATTCTATAAAAACCGAAGTAATCACGAAGCTGGCGACCAGCACTTTAACAGACCAGGAAAAGGCTCGCGCAAAAGAGATCATGAGCAGACGCGGAGAGCTTTGCTTGCGACCCATTCATGTCGCTGCTAACTTGCTGGATGCAAGATATAGGGGAAGGAACCTTGATGACGCACAGATTGCAGACACATTTGACTGGATCTCCAAGCAGGCTGAGCACCTTTCGCTTGACATCGGGAAGCTGCTTTCTAATCTCGCAGAATATAGGGCATCTACGGGGATTTGGTCCAGGGCAGCACTTTGGGAGTCTGCGAAGCACGTGGAACCATCCACCTGGTGGCAAGGACTCTGCACTAACCAGCCATTGACACCCCTGGCATGTCGGCTTTTGCAGATTCCCCCATCGTCTGCAACGTGTGAACGAAACTGGTCTTAGTTTGGGAATGTACACACGAAACTGCGCAACCGGCTTGCAGGTGAACGTGTGAAAAAACTTGTGTATGTGCACTCGAATCTGAACCTGAAAAAATCTTCGACCGACGTGAACGCGAGTGTTCCTCTATCCAGCGATTCCGACTCGGAATAACAAGTGCTCGGGGACATATGCAACGCTGTTTAGCCTTACCAAAATATGGTATTTCTGCTTGGTAAGCTGTTGACGTTACAGACACATTAATTTGAAGTATTTCAGATATTGAAACTTCCCAAATGGTTCTGCCTTATCATATTGTGTTGATGTAATAAATGCGTTCACGCAGCAATCTCAATCTTTTCCCAAATTTCCAATTTTTCCTAAAAAAACCTGAAAAAAACCCGGTTTTTTTCGGGCCATCCAATATTTCACGAAATTTTACATCTCTAGTAGTGAGTAGCACTCTTTTTCTGTCCTGTCCTTCTTCTCTATACCTTGTGCGCTAAATACCTCAATATGTCCCTGTCGGCCATTGGTCGTGCCGCTCGTGCCTTACGGTTCAACCACCGCATTACGGTAAGAACGCAGAAGACAAGCGCATGCGCAGTTCGTACCGGAGGGCCCATCGTGCCGTATCGGATGTGCAAAAACGGTTCCCTAAAACTCTCTACTATGTATATACTTAAGTAACAAACTAACAATGATCGACAATCATAGTTGCTTGCTGGGGGCAGTCAGTTACTTCGTACATGCTACGGATAGATATAGTCAATCACAGAGGACCGGAAACACTATAGAGATATATCCACGTAAAATAAAAAGTTCCGACGGGGTTGTCAAAATAAAGGCAAGAAAATATTAACGAATAGTTAAGGTGGAGTCCAGTCAATAAGAAAAAAAAGTAGTTGCTTTTTTAGGTAAGCGTAAAAATGTCATCAGGAAGTGAATTAAATATTTTCGTGACATAAATATCACAACTAGCTTGTCCGTAGAGACGATAGGAACGCGGTGCAATATAGCGAGGACTATATCTTAGAGCTCGCGGTGCCATGAATAATTTTTTAAATGATCCGTCCAAAAGTGTTGCAAAATGACTGAATTCACGAACAACTTTTGCAAAGAAGGTAAACCAAGGTACTCAAAAATGCTTCGGCATTCTGTCAAATCGCAGTTATATGCCACGCTCTTTAGTAGGTTCCGCAGAATATTATCGATCCGTACTTGCCATCTTGTGGGGCAATCGCAAGAATAATAATCCTGTACCTTAAAACGCCGCATACAAGACTGCTGGCGATAGCTCTGCGCATACAGATCGGAACAAGATGTCTAATGGTGTACAAAAGCCAGCAGTACTTCTGAGTTTGCTTTAAATATAGGCCAGGTGAATGTTCCAGCAAGGTCGCTGTCAAAATAAATGCCCAGGTATCTAACTGAATTAATATAAGAAACCGCCGTACAGGAACAAGAAGCCCAATCAGAGGTATAAGCTAACAGAGGAATGTTCATCACAGTTTGTTTTAAAGAATTTGTAAAGCATACTAAACTAGTTTTTGAGGCGTTAATCTTTATACAGTTGCCACGAAACCGGTTGATAGCAGTGAAAACAGGTTGTTGTAGCATTTGGACAGCTGATGTGTATTTGGTGTGACACGTGAGTTAAACTGTATCATCCGCATTTTGAAATATATGGCAATTTAAGACGTTCTTACAAGATAATTCACATAAATATTAAACAGTAAGGAGAAGATTATGGATCCTTGTGGAACGCCGCACGTAAGAGACACCTCTGTACTCATGTTGAGATCTCCCAAAGCAACAACCTGCGAACGATTATAGAGATAATTTGAAAGAAGGGTGTGAAAATTGCCGCGAAATCCGAGCTTGTGCAATTTGTGCAGCAATACACCGCGATCGACAAAGTCAAAAGCTTTAGTAACATCTAAAAATAAGTCGCAGCTGTACAGAATAGTGTCGAAAGCAGAATGAAAGAGGTCGGAAAATTCTTCTAACAGTGAAACAGCTCCAAGACCCTGTACAAAGCCGAATCGCCATAGGTGAAATTACTGAGAACATGTTGAGGATTCCTGACTTAGTCATTAGCAAGTGCTTTTCCAGAAGCTGACCTATGACAGGCAATATGAACATTGGTCGATAGTTTTCATATTTGTCGTTTTGACACTTTTTGAATCAAGGTGTAACAACTGCAGTTTTTAATGTTCTTGAAATTACACCGGTCGTTATGAAACCGTCTAGCTTGAATAAAAAACAGTAGTTAAAGCCGCGAAATTTCGTCGTTGAATTCATATCGATATGCCATCAATTCCATTGGGTTACGTTGCTTTAAATATAAACACCAGAGAATGCAGGTCATCATCAGTGATGGTTCGCAAAAGTGCTGATTCACAAGGTGAGTTCTTTAGGTTGAAAAAGCCAAGAGAAGCCCCAGGTGTTACCCGTGATGTGCTTGCAAAATAATTGTTGAATGAATATGCAACTAGCTGGGGATCTTCTTTAAAGTACTGCGAAAGAGGCTCTGGATTTGTAGTTTTCCCACGAAGTTGGTTGACGATGGACTCCGTCTGTTTGGCATTATTTGCGGCCTTGTCAAACTGCACTCTAAAGTAGCGCCGTTTCGAGGGGCGTATTAGCGCACAATATATTTTCTTTCTTAAATTCGAGGTGGTGCGCGTGAATGGTCGGGACACGTTTGGATCGTCTCTAGAACAGGTCTTTGTATTTGACTGCTTCAATATTATGTTGGGTTATCTAATGTTTTTTTTTCTTTTCCTCAAACTGATTAAATATTTCGCCTTATTTCTGAAAAAAAAAAAAAACTTCATTTCTTCGCCAAATACTTTGTACACTTGACACGCGTCGTTTGAGTGAATTAAGGCGGACAAAGTGAGCGATTTTATAGACAAGTGAAGTTTCCGGTGATCTAAAATCGAAGCGTCAGTTGTATTATCTACGCCTGGAGACTTTTCCCTATCATGACGGGGAAACAAGGGTGTCCACTGGTATGCTTTAATATAATGGTCTCCCAGTTTTTGATTGATTATAAATAAGGTTCCGTGTTTTCGTAGTTTATTTTTCGTCAAATTCGGAGGGTGTTTTTCAGAGTTTATTTTTTTGCCGAAAATTCGGAGTTTATCGGAGTTTATTTTTGTTTGATTCCCAATTGTCCAAAATTCGGAGTTTAATTTCGCAGCGTTTTTTAATTGAAATATAAGTAAATAATATCCGGGTGTAAACGTATGCTGGACAAAAAATAAATGCGATTGTATCAATTAATATTTTCTTCAGTTGTATTTGGCGTTGGCGTCATTACTACTGGCAATACTAATTTGTCCTACGACAAACGTTGCACACAAGTGTTGCTTCGATATATGTCGATACCATAAAATAAATAAACTTCTGGAGGTAGTCGCTGGGAAGCTTGTATTCATTCCATACTATTCCATCAACCTACCGCGCGGCCGCGCGAGGTAGAGTGGTAAAGGATGTAATAGAGATGTTTCAACTGTCCATCTTCCCCACTTTATGCAATCTCTATGGTTCACAGCTTTCACTGTTACAAAAACCAAACCTCTCCTTCCTCTAAAGCACAAATAGGATGACCCAAACTAGAAACATAAACATTGACTTTTTTCGCAACCCGAAAGTACAATGACCTGTTGTCCTGATCGAAATTTGAAACAAAAGTGTGGTGGCATTTTCCCAGGACCATTTACTCTACGCGCTGATCAAACCATTAATTGTAAAATACTTTTGTGTGCGTGTGTGTGTGGTGTGGGGGGAGGGGGGATTGGCACATAGAAATTCGGAGATTTATCGGATAATAACGAATTGACCAAAATTTTACCGGCAGGTGTTTTTCGGAGATTTTCAGATTTATTCGAAAACACGGAAGCCTAATTATAGAGGACTGAATATTAAAACTAAAGACCACGCACGTTTATGTGATCACGACATGATGCAACTAGTGATCCAGTTAAACACTCCTTCATAATTAGAGACGGAATTCTGCATTCAATGCCTTGAGAATAAAAAACGTGTAAAGTAGTCTATTACTACCGGTTTGCATGAGGCTAATGTATCTATGTTAAATTTTTCCACCACGCACACTTGATATTCTAACGTATATGATGATAAGACGTTTTTAAGTTTTCAAGTTCTAGAATAAAATTGGAAGCACTGTTGGACGGAGGGCGATGGACTTCCATTAACAACAACGAAACATGTTTTGAGGATATCCGTGAACTGACAGTTTCAGCATAAACGAAGGAAATGTCCATTTGGGATGTGGGTATACGTCTCTAACAAAAACTGCAATGCCGCCACCACGTCTGTCGGGGCGCGTATAGCAGAAAGGACGGTATCCAGGCAAAGCAAAAAAGCTCACGCGACTCTAAGGGATTATTAATTTCTGTTAAAACAAAAGTGTAAATTATGTCGTTTTTTTAGTTTACAGCAATCATCAAGAACTCACCCCGGCAATTTCTTATACTATGAATGTTAAGGTTGAGCAGTCCAAATTAATTACCAGAGGCATGGCTAAAACAAACTTTGGATGCACATACATCGGGAGAGATGAACAAACTGGAACCAATGAACTAACTTGACCTGGTCTAAATCGCTCTTTCAGGCAATATAAAAAAAAGTTGTTCCTCAAACCTTTTGACGAGGATTCTACCTTCCTTAGCCCAATCAAATTGAAAATTTACTTCGCGTACCTTCCCTTTCGCTAGCCAGAAAAGTTCCCGCTTTGCCTGCGTCAAGTTTTCATTGAAGAACATATTTAGCAGCGAATCTTTCTCAGAATGGGCGCGCAGTTTCTTCTCTAGCAGCAAACCATAGCTCCCTGATTGCGACATTGTTGAACTTTACCAGAATTTTCGAGATTGTGTTCTGTTTTGCAGGAAGGCGGTGAATTGACTCCAATGTCTGAATGTCAAAATCCCTGCAGGTCGAGTTTCGCCGCGATCTCTGAAAAGCGGCTTGTCAGATCCTCGTCCTCAGCAACTAGAAGGTCGCAAACCTCCATATTGGCCTTGCGACACTGCGGCTCGGATTCGCATATTTCATCGCTTAATATTTCAAGCTCGATCGCTTGGGCAGTGATTGTATCTCTCAAAACAGACACTTCAGATTCGCCCATATCAGCGCGTAGACTTGCGAGCTGTGATGCTAGGGCAGCAACCGTAACTCTCAAAGCTGTTACCTAAGATTCATAAGCGTTTAGAGCAGTTTCGCCAGACTTGTCCTCTTGGTGTCATATCGCTTGAAGACAAAAGACACTGTGTCTTGCAGCTAACTTATAGTCTTATTTAGGTTTGCTACATCTGCTGCTAAAGGCATCAAGTCTTTGGTATGATTTATCAGAGCTTCGACTTTCGAGCTAATGCTTTAAGCAGGCAGGGCCCGAATAGCAGGCAGCTGTGTGAAAAGCTTGCGTCAAACTGCGTATTGTCCCTTTGGCTACTAAGATTGCCTCGCCCATACGGGCAGGCCTGCAGCTCTTGCCCTTCCATACATCTCGTTTTGTATCAGTCATCGCATTAAATGTGTTCAGTGCAAGCTCCTGCAGGGCTGTTCGGTCCAAGCCCGAGCAGCCCTGGCGTAAATTATAGCAACAGTAACATTCAGAACACGTCATAAATCTACCATCAGCAGGCGTTGGCTTGTGACATGAAATGCACTCGTTGGAGTCACCTATCGCAATGCAAGTTAGTGCGGGCGACGCTGGAGCAGAGTTACTTGAGAGAAACGGGAACTCGGATGTTGTCGGTGATAACAACGTAGGCCGAGAACAAAACACCGCCGAAAACCAGTGGCGTAATGACAGGAGGCGGCACTGACCAGCAAAGATCCGGAAGGGGCAGCGTTGTGCGAAGAGCAGCAGGATGGGCCGTCACCAAGTGGAACCGCAAAATACCAGTTGATGCAAGATGTTGGTTTGGTGGGGACCACAGCGGCGAAGTTCGACACGCATGAACAAAGCCTCGAGTCACGCCAGTAGTCTTAATTGTAAAGACCGACTGTCGGCTTCATGGTGGCGAGCTTCAGGCAATTGAGACACAGCTTCTGTGTCACGTAGGTCTTCCTGAGTCACTGAGCCTTCACGACAGCACCTTCCGAAGACGGCGAAGTTAGTAATCTCCAGTAAAACCTGACCGCCGACAGCGACGACGATGGCTTAGGGTCTTTTTTTCAAGAGTAGAATTCGGTTGCAGAGGATGACGATCCATGTCGTGTCCTCGGCGTCAGTCGACGGGGCCTCGGCAGGTTTCAAATGGCGGCAGCAGGATGCGACGGTAAAGCGCTTGGTACCGAGCTGAGTAAACAGCACACCGTGAGATCTGTGCGCGTGATGAGCGCACGATTCCTACCGTGAAAACAGTGTGACTGGTGATCATGAAGTCTGATGAATGTGTGGGCGATTGAACAGAGCCCTCACTTGGCACAACAGCGGAGTCGGCTTTGAGCGATGTTGAACCCTGCGATGCCATGCACGCAAGTGGCATCAGTGGTTCTGGGACAAGCTGGCCGTTAGGAACATGGCGGCGATCGTGCAGGCTGTTCAGCGATCGACTCAGACGGCTTGCCCGCCTTACGTAGATGGTAAGACGTCGATCGACGGCCACATAGATCATCTCCTTGTCCAGATGGTAAGACTTTGCCAAATGACTTAAGTCAACGACATCATTAAAATAAAGAATAATATTAGGCAGCGGTCAAAAGGAACGGCGGAGCCCGACGACTCCTTTTAATTTTTTTGTTTATAATAATAATAATAATAGTAATAATAATAATAATAAGAGTAACCAAGAATCAACAATAATTTTTAATAGGTATCCAGGAAGGACCATGCGGTCTTGGCACTGGCACACCGAAACTGCCTCGTCTACACGCGCCAGCCAATGGGACCGAAGCCGAAATCCATCAGCTTTACTCTGCTCCTTTGGGATCGGGAAACTAGGTGCCGTTTGGCTAGGCTTTTCGCGTGGTTTCACAGCTGGCAGCTGGCTTCACTTCGAGAAAGTATCTAAGGTGCCGTTTTGCGCGGTTTCAGAGCTGATGACGTCGGCTCGCTCCATGGGACAGTTAATGCTTTCGCATTAATATCATGATGACTTGCAATGCTATAAACGTCCGACCCATAGGAAACATGGGGTCCAGAATATTGAATGTCCGAGGATTGTAAAAACACGTTGTCAAACGGGTTGCTGTCCGAGGAACTCGTAATATATTTGTGATAACGGTTCTAAACAGTTGGCCATGCCACGAAGGACTTTGAAAAGGAAAACCAGATCTGCCATTTCTCGACGGTGATATAAGCTGTTCATATGTAGGACGCTCAATACACTGTTACTCCGTTATAGAGATTTTTCATCGCGCAGATAGCGAGATTGATATATAGATAAACATTTGTCTTGCACTTGCTCTAGCCTTGGAGGGTAGTTTTACAACTACCATTACATACAGGAGATGCGTGTTCGAGTTGGGACCTTGTCAGAGAGCGGTACAAGGTTACAAACGTTGCGGGGTTTCTAAATACCCTAGTCGTTCGACAGACAACACTGAGCGCGCGCCAAAGCGCAGGTAAATATAGGAGCCATATGGCTATAAAATCTCAAGGAAGCAGTCAAAAAGAACTCCCAAGTCCCGCACTTCACCAGCACGGCACAATACATCTGAGCGAACACTCTAAGGGAAACACGTTGTTTGCGTTTTTCGACTATAGAACATGACCTTGGTTTTCGAGCTGACCGTTCAGTGAACACAATTTGCTAAATGAGTTTATGCCTCTCTTGTAGAGACTTGCAATGTGAGATAGTTTTAATATCCTTAAGAATCCTAATATCATCAACATATTGACAACAAAAAAATAGTTTACAATGTGTTCACACACGTCGTTCACTAAATAGCAAAAAAAAGAAAAGAAAAGAGAAGCAAACTTAGAATTGATCTCTTAGGTACCCCAGACATGGCCCTGTACGTAAAGCAAAACACGCCGTTCGCACGAGAGACACATGTTCTATTTGACAAATAATTTTGAAGCCAGTCGTGTAGCTTTCTACAGACACTATAACACAAAGTTTTGATAAAAGAATGCCATGGTCAACAACATCAAAGGCCTTACTCAGATCAAAGTAAACTACCACAAGCTTTGGATGCAATGTACATAAATGAAATCAAATTTGTTGCTGTCGAGCGTCCTGATACGAAATTTGTGCTGGTTTGAACTTTTTACATTTTTTGAAAGAAAGGACAATGTTTTGCGGACTACCATTTCGAAAAGATTTGAAAATAAACACAGCAGAGAAGCTGGCCTGTAGCTTGATGCAGTGGTACGACTTCCAAACTTGTAGACTGGGACAACGAATGACTTCCTCCATATGTCAGGAAACACTCCTGCTCTTAAGAGTTGTTGAAAATATCATAACGGATGGGTGTCAAAATTTTGTGAAATGCTTTTACAAGTGCAGCTGGAAAACCGTCGTGACCTGAGGACATGCTAGACTTCATTTTTCGTATGCATTCCTGCACCATTCCCTCATCAACGGACAGGAAGGGAATGTATCTGCCCACATCAATGGATGACGGCGGTTGGTACCCACCCCCTTTGTGTTTATATACAGATGTGGTCACATTCTCCTCGTTCAGCATAACGATATCAAGAAGTATCAATTTTCCGCGTCGAGAACGAACATGTCGGTTGAGTTTTCTTGGATTTCTCCTCAAGTCGGACTCCACTGACACCACATTCATTTTATAATCGAACTTCAGATGTTGCTTGCAGAGGCCTCTATACTGAATGAACTGAGCCTCCCACCTGATACTACCAGCTATTCTTTTTTTTTTTGCGGTGAGCGAAGCTTTTTTTTTCAGCAACTTTTTTTAAATACGGAGAAAAGCAGTAGGGAAATTTTTAATTGGCCTGCTTTTCTAGAGGAATGCATTGATCCATTCCCTCCGGCACCGCCCTAGTGTATTGAAGAACCTGATAACTGACGTCAGATGATTGCCCGAATAGGGGACCAGTCGAAATTAAAAAAGTGGTTATATGATAGTAATCCCACATAGTCACCAGCAGCGAAGTTGCGCAGTTTGCTTCAATAGTTGAGACTAGTAGCCGGCATACGGCAGGCAGGTACATTCGAGGTTATAGCCACCCACCTCAGTCAGTGGTGGTCCTAAGGGGAGGGAGGCAAAGCGGGCGCTCCGCCCCCCCTCCCCCCAAATTCCAAATCGCTCTTCTTTATTTTACAGCCAAGCAAGAAAAAAAAGGCACATTCTTTCTTGTTCGGCGAACCTAGTGAGCTCGGACAGCGATCGAAATTCTGTCCCCACACAAACAATAATCGTCTTCATACGCTTCGTACACCATCCTTTTCGCTTAAGGCTCAAGAGGCATTCGCGATCTCAATAAATAGAGACACATTTCAATCAAGTCAATCACACACATACAGACACGCATGGAAGGCCGCAGCCGCTGTGTGGCCTGCCGACATCGACGAACGAAGAACAGACTTCCGATGTATACACAGCCAGTCTGGCCGGATTATTCCGAAGTTCAGGTATATACTTTTGGCGAGCACGTGAGCCATCGACTTCGGATTTTCTCTCGTTTCCTGAATTTCTCCTTCTTTGGTGAGAAGGAAAGCTGCCACCTCCGGCGTCTCTGGCTCAGGAAGCCTTCACTGACAAGTTGTATTGGTGAAATGAAGGACGCCTCGCCCATACCAAAAAAGTAGTACCATAGTTTAAGACGATCATTTGTCATTCTTGGTAGGCTCACGCGAGATGAAATATATCAACCTTATATTGTGATAGACAAGCATGTCAACATAATTTGTCGAGTGTCATTCGCTCCGAACCTCAAGGGTTGGGAAGGGAAGGAAAAGCGCGGGCTTGCTGCCTATCCTCCTGCGTTCGGATGACAAGTAGCTGACCATGGAGCTCTAAGAGGAAATCTCAGCCCGCTTGACAGTCGGAGTGCTTCGGTTGCAGGCATCTCACGGCACTCGTCTTTGTTCAGTACCGCGGTGTCGCCTCGAGAGAAATGGACGAAAATTCCGGGCAGGCAACGGACCGTCCCGGCTTCTCCCTGAGAACGGTAGTCTGCGGGGATAATCTCAAAATAAATGGCGGCAAGAAAAAGGGGAGAGGGGGGTTGGAGGGTGCAGGCGGAGGAGCTTACACTCTCTGCCGGTGCTACTGGCTGCCCAATTAGACTCGTTTCGCTGTCGAGAGAAGGCTTACAAAGCTGTAAGTTCTTGCGGTTGGGGCTTGCCACAATAGGGAGTTCTAGCGAGTCGTTTTTCGAGCCCACGGTTCCGAAATTACGAACGGTGCAGATGGTCCGTTCCGTGAAACCGCACGTGAAATTTGACATATTTTAGCGAATCGTGAAACTGGCGCTACCGTGTAAACAATGATGATGATTGTGTTTGACCGGTGGCGCCATCTTCTAGTAAACATGTGAAACATTCTGCAACGTGCAAATCCGTAGCGGCTCGTGTTTTCGGCGTACGACTGATGTAAACAAGACGACCGACGTAACATTTGCCGGTCGGAATTTCAAGAACTGCAAAGCTAGATAGAGTGAAAAGTATCTGAACGACCGCAAAGGTATGTGGTGTGTCTCTCGTCATCTTGAACTTGAACGATCGTTCACGTTGTGTGCCGTCGAACCAAATCATTTCGTCTGCTCGCGGTCGCCACGGCAGCTAGTCAGCCCGCAGATCTGCAAATAAAAAATTACTAGCATGCGTAGTTTACAGAATTCGCGATCGCTTACCATTGTGAGCCGTCCTCGAAATGATTTGGTTCAACCTCTCAAATGAAGCAGAGTAAGAGGATGGCAAATCGCCTCCCGCTGTCCTAAGCCTAATGCTCGGCTGGGTCGGCGGAGTCAGTCGCCAAACCGACCGCCATCTTTTTTTACCCGAGTCGTGAACGGTGCTGGCTGCGTTGCGGTGACGACTCCAGCGGCCGGAATGGGAGAAACGAACGAGAAGAGCCTCCCGAAGCCCCGAACGACTCGCGCGCGCATGCGCAGTGGCGTCGCTGATGTGTTCGATGGTTCGAGGACGAACCGTTTGTGTGGAAACGACTTGCTAAAACTCCCTAATACCTCTCCTCGAATCGACGATAGCGGGGGAGCTGACGACATTCCCTTGAGAGAGTTTGTCTCTGTGTGTGCGTGCGTGTGTGCAGCTGTGAAAAGCTACCGAGGCGGAGCCTGAACGTCTTTGGAACTGCAACTCTAGAAGCATTGGTCGCCGACCTTGGCGGACGATGTCTTCACATAGGGCCTTAGGGAAATGAGAAAAAGAGCAGACTCACTGGAGCGTGTGTGCCCTCTGAAATCTTATAACTTCGCCAAAGTGAATATGATGTAAATAGATCCTTGGCTCTCGTCTCCCAACGGCCTGCCGCATTCCGGTTCTTTGCCTGGCCCAAGTCGCCCCTCTAGCACCACGGGCAGCCGCTCGGTTCGAAAACAAGGTAGTTCAAGATAGAGCACAAAACAGGCGGACGGCGGCTCCTGCATCTGAAGCGGCTTTGAATAATAATGGTAGGTAATATTTTCTTCGTTTTCAGAATACTACGGCGTGTTTTGCAAGCAACTGCATTTATTTATTTGCTATTCTGCACTTTTTTATTTCTTATTTTATTCGATCAGTACTGTTCATTAATTTGTCTATTTGGATTATTTTAAGTAGGGTGATATATTTAAGAACTGTACAATGTATATTCTCAGGCGGCCGATTCGCCTAGCCAAAGGTGCAAGCGTTCCAGAATCAACTCATTCTTCCTACCACTGAGGAAAGAAGGCTGGACATCCAGCGCGGACGTATCACCAACAGCGTCTGGTTCCTCTTTTCACAACTTTCCGGCAAAAAGACGTAGCTAATCAACGAGAGACTAAAAGACTGCTAAAAATTGTTGAAAATTGTGAACGTATAGGCCGGAATATTGACTGCATCGTCTTCCTCGGCAGGCAGAATATACGCGTACCACTGCGTGGACACAGAGACTATGGAGCACTCGAACTGCTTGAACACGACGAAGCATCTAGCTCTGTTAATTGGAGAAACTTTCGGGAATTGCGGCATTTTCTAGTTCTAGCAGTCGCAATCAAAACGAGTTGATTGATGTTGCGGAGATGAAGTTCTCGCGCAGGTTCCCACAGAGTCGATGAGCGCTGTGTATTACAGTATTATTTTCGATGAAACTTACCGACATCTCGCATGTCTTCCAGCCTTGTTTTTCGCTACGTGCAAAAATATCAAGATGGCACTCACGCCATAAGAGAAGACTGCAATATTTGTGGATTGGCACTCGTCCATCTCTGCGGGCGACTCGCAAAATGACGGTGAAGGCTGCAGCCCTGCCTACGAGCCGTCGCTGACAAGAGAAGTCCTTGATGCATTCTACCGACAAAGAGTTTTTATTCCGGTTTCGGAGTCAATAATTGAAGACCTCTCTTCGCGTTTTGTTAAGGAAACTCTTTCCATTTACGACTTGAACGTATGCGTACTTCGCACTCATGTAACACACGTGATCAAACCCAACGATGCAGGAACAGAGCGACTGACAGATCGGTATCATCGCATCGTAGGTTTTAATAACCGAACCGCTACGGCGCAAAACTCTTGGGTCTGAACTAACAATGTGGAAGTCGAAATGGCTGCGACAAAATGGCGACAACCCACTTCCATTAACAGCCAGCGAGTCCCTCGACGCTTGCGATGGAGATGTGCATCCGGATGTTCGTACATTGGTGCGGATTTCGGCCTCACTTCCAGTCAGCCTCGCCTCGGCGGAGCGCACGTTTTCAACACTCCGTCGCTTGAAGACGTGGCTGCGAGCCAAGATGACCGAGGAGCGTCTCACGGGGCTAGCTCTTTCGAACATCCACCGGGATATTCATGTTGACACGTCACGTGTTACAGACCGCTTTGCAGGTGCGAGGAAGCGAAGAACCGACTTTCTTCTCTGAAGTGTGTATGATGAGTTTAAGATCGATCATTCAAGTTTTTTGTCACTCCACAGTCCACGAGAAGGAGGCGCCGTCATACCTTGTCGCTCTCAGAATGTTACACTGTCTGCTTTTTCTCTTTTAAGAAGCTGTTAAAGATTCAAAGGAAAATGATCGATTGCCTCTTGGCGTTGTGTCGCATCTGCAGTCATTTAAGGCTTCGCTTTTCTCACCGTTCTAGTAAACTTTCTGTTCCTTTTTAGCTATAACTAATGTCACAAAAATCTTATATTTGTGTTTCACAGACTGGTAATCTCCTACACTTTCACTGCAGTGATTTTGCTTTGTTTTTATCGTGTACCTTGTGTCCTTGGTGTCAGCTTAAAACTATATGATTCTGCAGCCATGAATTTCTGTTGATTTCTTCTTATAGCGTACACATGTCAAGTGTAAATAAGGTCCTTTGATGCAATTCATTGTGCGAGGTCTTTCAACTGTCGATATCTCGTTTGACAAGTGACTCCCTTTGCACTATTCTGAATCATTCCCTGGCTTATAGGGTCTTCTCATGGCGTGTTGCACTTTGCCAATTGCGAATGAGGTTTTGAAAATTACTTTGATAACTTCAAATATTGCTCGTTTGTTTTTTTATTACATACCTTTTGCAACAATTTTATATTTCTTGTAAAAATACCGAGTCCTACAACACATTTCAATGAAAGGTACAAACATTCGTGAGTAAAAAATTACAAATATACAAATTGATGTATGTAATATTCTACGATTGTGTACCGAAAATATATGAAGCGCTAAGGTTTGTGTGTTGTTAATTTCTGATTTACAAACAGTGGAACTAATAAAAATATTCACAAAATGTGTAATGTATCTTGTGTTCTTTAAGGCGGCAGTCCCACGGCCGCCATCTTTATTGTTGGTATTTAACGTTTTATTTGTTTTACGCTACTTGGTAGCTACGAAGCTGTCGTTTTGCAGATATTTTTCCAATATCAGAGTGTAAATTACAACCAAACTTGATTGCCATTACTAATGCACGTGATCAGAACATTAGGCATTTAGAAATCGCATACTGGATCGCAGACTTCTTGTTTACTAATGAAGTTAGGATCACCATTTTTTTCCATTCATGGCTGTATGCTTGTTCTGCATAAAGCCTTTTTTTTTGCGATTTCAATTTTAAAATAGGCTTAAAAATTATTACATTATTTTAACAAGAAGTTTAGTTTTTTAAGCCTATTTTAAAATTGAAATGGCAAAAAATGGCTTTATAGAGCCATTTTTGCCACTACAGGGCCGCAGAAGTAACAATATGAATGAAAACAATTGTAATCCAAACTTTATTACTAAAGAAGAAATCTGCGATCCGGTATACGACTTCTAAATTTTAAATTTTCTGACCACTTAAATTAGTTTTGCCAATAAACTTTAGTTGTAATTTACCCACCAATAAAAAAAAGTGTCTGCAAAACGTCAGCTTTGTAGCTGCTTTTTTAGAACCGTAAAAAAATAAAACGTGAAACACCAAGAATTAAAAATGGTGGCCATGGGACCGCAGTTCACTCCCCCCCCCGTCTAAAGCCACTGTCTGGGACCGCCACTGCCTCAAGTGCAGGATGATATTTATCTGTCGGCATCAAAGGAAATCTACTCCCAGTAACAGAAACGTTATCAATGCCTGAGAAAAGAGGATTAACGATTGCCCCTTTGCTATTTTTTACTTTGCTAAACTGATGCAGACCCATGAAAGAGGAAAAGTCAAAAAGATGATCGCCCTTCTTTGTGCCATAATAATTACTTGTAACAACACTGTCAGTTTCCTAGCAAACACCCAGTACATTAAAATGGCCAATAACTACTAGTTTGCATTCACTCGGTTTGTCTGCTATATTTTCAATTCAAGAAAACAATCATTAAACTCATCAAACTAAATTTATGGAGGAAAATAAAAAGTACCTATCAGAAAGCGTTCTCTATTATCACACTCCAGCTCTACCCACACAGATCCCGAATAAGTCTTAAGATCAGCGGGCCCACTACACTTAAAAGACCAATCAGGTGAAATCAAGACACTGCCTGCGTTTTCACAATCACAATCACTGCGATGCACAAAAAAATCAGACGAAAAATACTCCTCATACAGTATTTTTGGGCATAACCAGGTTTCCTCCATACAAAGCATAGAAGAATCAGTACATATAACATTACAAAAGAAGTCACTCGCCTTAGTAGGAATGTCAAAAACGTTTTTTTATAGTAAATGTTTGTTCTAGTCATTCGCAGGTGATCTTACCAACTCACATTCGTAAAGCAATTCATCCCGAAGACTGCACCGGAATGGCTTGTACAGGAAGGACTTGGGCCAGAGAGCTGGTTCTGAAAGTCTGCAAAAGTCCTTCGGAGGCACACAGACAGGAAAATATGAGTAGGTCTCAGGCGGGTCTTTAGTTGTCAAAACTCCATGTTCTCGACCCCGGCGGAGAACAGGTGCGAAGAGATGTCCTCACATGTAGTTTCCGGTGCCAGCCTGGCCACGAATGGGGCTCTTCAGCCCGTTTACGGAGATGCGACGCTCAGCTTGCAAGTCTCAGATGTCCCAGTCAGCGCAGTGGTTCGAGCCTTTGAGCGTGCAAACATCGGACTCGGACGCCCTACTGGGTTGTCATGCGTACCATCCTGGCACGCTGGCAGGTCGTTGAGTGAATCCCGTGTTCTGTCCTGTCCACCAAACTCGCGGGGATTGTGCGCAGATTAAGCTAAAGCCCAGTGACGCAGACTCTATACCCGTTTTCACCTAAAAAAAACAAAGAAGTTTTGCGCATTGTTCGTACGCGGCGGGAAGTAGTCCTTACAAGGTTCGGTTGTCGGAGGAACAAGCGATACTTTTGGCGTTTGAAACCTGTACGGCTTGATAAAATAACACATGTCTAATCTAAAATGCACCTACATATATCTCAATTCTCCACATATAGAAGGAAAGTAGTAATGCTCTGCGAAAACCCGGTCTTTTTTTACTACATTTCTTGAGGCGCAAATGTATACTGGCGACTCCAGCGAAATAGACGCCGCGTAGCGGCAACGCTGAGAAGCTCGTAGGCAGAATCATGGCCTCCGAGATCCAGAAAACTTCGCGCGCGCGCTTCGAGATCTCGGAGGCTATGGCAGAATAGAAACAAACATCGTTTCCAGGAATGTTTATTATTCTTCCGCCGTGTTATTACTACGCACTGACTGGAACAATGTGTTTAGATTGTTTTGCTTTCATATATAACACCGATTTCACGCTTCAGTGCAAGAAATTTATAGTGATCCGCGTGGTGAACGACGAAAACGACCTCCTTTCGTCGGCCATTTTGCCTGACCAGCGCGCCCACTACACACCTTTTTCGTCTAGCTTCGTACCCAGCCACGTTGTCCCCATATCCGGTATGCGTTCCGACAACAAACAAACAAAAGATTTCAACCCGGAAAAAACAAAAAAAAATATAGAAAGGACATTACAAGAAAGAATGGCGGTTACAATTAAAATGTAAACATGGTCTACCGGCGAGGCGAGAGGAAAGCGATGTTTTCACGCATACCGGAAGTTTCAGGATTGACGATGGCGGCGCCCACGTAGGAAACGTGTATACAGCTTCGCAAAAAGCACTCCTAGGCCGCCGCCATGTTGCTGATGCTGATGCAGCTGGTGCGACTTTCGCGCCCTCTAAGAGCTAGAAATCTTCTGCAACTCTCTTGGACTGTGAAAACCCGCTCAGCGCGATTGTCTACCTACGTATTGCGGTATTGCATTCGACGTTTTCTATCCCCTTTTGAAAATTTCCACTTAATCTTTCCGATTCATGCGGCTTACCCTTTCTGTGTTATCTTCCATTGTGAGAAATGGGACTGGTAAGTGCCTGGCCCTTCAAGCGTTTCTGCTCGACCTTCACGGGAAACGAAGGGAGGGAAGGACGTCGAACGGCCCTAGATACGATTTTGCGAACAATAACAACTGCTCTCACCGCTCCCAGAAATACTCCACGTAGAGTTCTTCTCAGTCATCAATAAAACATGGTTGTCCGGGTTGGGGTGGGAAACGGGTCAGTCGCGTTCGTTCCTTTGCCTTTGTGCTGGTGTGAAAAAATCAAGCTCTCCCCAAAACGTGCTCCAAAACGAAGTCATCTTGGATTCCGTCCAATCGTCAAGATGTGACTGTCGTCGACTGTGACAGCGTTATTTGAGATCTATCTCAAATAAATTATTTTCAGATAACGCTGCATCGTTTGTTGCGTACAACATATTGTTCGAATATTAACACTTCCTAAATTGTATGTCCATATCCTCTCCATCGGTGAACACGTTATGTGTGAGCGTGAAAAATGGATGCCTTTCGGCTATCTTCTGTTGTGAATTATTTTCGACATCTAAGCTCTTTATAGTTTGACACGCGGCTAATCGGGTGGCGCCGTCAAAACTTATCGTAAAAAAAATAAAACTAACACTCCTGTTGGTTCGCTATGTGGCGTACCCATCAAAAATAGTTCACAATTTCTTTTATATGTGGTAGATTGCTTTTTCAATGTTTTCGAAAAAATACATACACCATGAAACGCAAAGTACAGTGGGCAAAGACGAGAATTTAGCCTCAAGCAGTGTTTGAAACTGCGCCTGCGCTGGCTGCGCCTATCGAAATCACAGTCCAATCGGTTAGGGTTGGCAGGGACGTCGGTGAAAGTATAGCCTCAAACCCAGTGACTGGGCTCAAAAACGGTTTGTTGCCCCTGGGGTCGAGTGTTTCTTGGAATGGTGTATAGTTCGCTGGAGTCACGAGTGGAGGGGTCGCCAATCCCCCTTGGGGACAATTGCAGTACACGGACCCCCAGGCGGCGTGAGTGGGGTAAGAATTCGTGGAGGCGAAGATAGAGCAGGTTGGGCAGCTTGTTTCGAGGCAAAGCTGCCGGTGGCTCTCTTTCATCCCGCGATTTCGGTGCGGCACGCCCTGACGTCATCGCGCAGCGAGCAGACAAGCGTTGCCTGTCGTTCGGAGGGTCTCGTCATCTCAGCCCTAAGGCGCTTAATTTCCCAGTTGAGAAAGGTCACCTGGTCAGTGAGAAACCATATCCCCTCCAAGGCGTCGAGGAGGAAACTCCGAAATAGCCCCTGAAAGGGCTCAAGGTCATCTTCGTGGGAAGCCGCAAGCTGTACTCGCGCGACGAACGAAAGAATGGCCGAGACCGGTCCTGTCCTTCTACTGGCCACTAGCACCCTCATCGACGCCGTCCTGCTCACCGTTGGTGTCTTACTCCTCGAAAGGCATAGCGACACCGTCGCCGTCAGGTCTAGCAGCTTGAGAGACATTGCAGTGGTTGCAGACAAAGGCGTTCACCCTATCGTTGAATAGTTTCAGTTCTTCAGCCGGGGGCATTAAGCAACCTTGATGAACACGATGCTCGCACATTGTGCAGCGAAATCTGGGCTGTCTGCCGAAGAACACTCTGGAGCAAATACAGCCTGCGTCCTCACTCGACGCCACCTTGAATATATTAATGTAATAATAATGATAATAATATTATTCATAGATTTATTTACACAGGATTCATTCAAAAGAAAAAAAAAAACAAGGCCGGTTCGTCAACGCCAGCAGGAGCTTGTGCGACTGAACCAGGATAGCACTGGTGAAGGAGTGGTTCAAAAAGTCCACACCAGGAGACTTCGGAAAATGTTCACTTGGGCTGAGGCAGTTCACAAAAATCACAAGAGTAAAAAAGGTTACATGCGAGAGTCACACACAAACAGGTAGCTTTTGTACCGCATGGTAGTAGAAACACTTAAAATATACTCCAAGATACCTATCAGCATCGACGGCTTGGTTTACCTCAAAAACAACTACACGTGAAAAAGATTGTTCGCAGTGTAAAAATGTTTACTTAGTTTCATTGTTTAAAAATATCTGGCGTAAAGCTTTCCTACGCTTCTTTGTGCAAGTTATGCCTGAAAAATCGGCCGGTGAAGAGTTGAAGATATCTGGGACACAAAATGGACGCATGTTTTAACCATAACGAGTGTAGCTACTTGGAGTAAGATAATAAGATACCTTGAAACATTACACAAGTTTCGTGAGGCGAGGAGAAGAAATTTGAACTCATCATTGCAATTTTGATTGAGTACTACTGTCTCACAAGCTAATGACTGAAAACTAGAAATTGATAGCGTTTGGAAGAAATATAAATTGGATGGTGTAAGGTCGAACATTTTCTCGAACATTTGCCAAAGATACTTATGCCGTAGCGCAAATCGCTGTAAGCTAAAGAATAGGCAATTTGCTTACGAATACCGAGTGGCATAAATGTTTTGATGTAAAAAAGTAGTTAGGAAACACTTTTAGCTTGTTTGCGCACATTTTTGTGAGATTAGAGTTCTATGACATATGTATTTATTTATTTATTTATTTATTTTACCCTCAGGGCCAGAGGCATTACAGAGGGGAGTGGTGAGAAAAAGAGAACAACAGTGGAAAATACAAAATAGTTAAACAAACGGGGACAACAATAAAAAATAACAGTTGAAAATACAAAATAGTTAAACAACGGGAAATACATGGTTTGAAACATTTGAACAAAAAAGAACACTATCAATAATCGATGTGAGTGATGCAGGTAGATGATTCCATTCATTCGAGACTCTAGGTATAAATGATGCGAAATATTTGTTATAATGGCAAAATGGGACGCCTACTTTGTGGCGGTGATCCAGGCGTGCTGAAACAAACGATGGTGGGGTTATTAGTTGATTTTTGAGTACAGTGTTGTGATGGAAAATTTTGTGAAAGAGACAAATACTAGATATGAATATGAATCAAAGAGTATTCTGAGATGTTTTACGGTCTGTGAATAAGGGATTTTATCACATTCGCACACGGTGCATTGTGCTCTATGCAAGAAGAAATAAATATTTAAGGAAACAACCATTAAATGATTATGAAAGCAGACGAGTTTGGTTCTAGAATTATTGATGTCAATGAGGTTAAGAACAAATTTGTTCATGAGTTGATTGGAAGAGCGTTGAAGCATATTAATTGATTTTGGATGGGAGTGATGCCACGCCATTAACAGAGTGTCGGCAGCGTACTGGTAGATAATGCAATTAAAAACCGCAGTACACATATCGTTAACATAGATATTGAACAACCGCGGTGAAAATACAAAATCCTTGTGAAATACCAGATAAAAAAAAAAGCTGGAGTTATGCACGCCGTTGACGGAAATCACTTGTGAGTGGTCAGATACAAAACTTTTTAACTATGACAAGAAAGAACCACGGGAACCGAGAGCCCAAAGATTGTTGAGTGAAATAAAGTAACAGTGTCAAATTCTTTTAATACGTCAAGAGAGCACGCACAAGCACACAAGTTATGTTCAAATCCCTAATATAGGTTTTCAGAAAGAGCGTAAAGGAGCGGCAGTGTGCATCGGCCAGTAATGAAGCCATACTGAGTTGGGGACAGTAAGTTGTGTTTGTCTACAAACGAAAACATTGTAATAAAAAATTAAATGAAGTTTTCTAAAATTTTAATTAGACATGGCAAAATCGAAATAGGCCCATAGTGTTCAGCAATACTATGATGCCCTCCCTTCAAAATAAGCGTAACAACTGCGAATTTAATTGATGAGGTGTGCAACCGAATTTTATTATACTGTTGATCAGTAGGAGAAGCGTGTCCCGAATGTAAATGAAATTTCTGCGGAGGTCATTTAGCCTTATGTCGTCAAATTCTGGAGATTTGTGTGGTTTCAAGCTAAGAATTATAGATTCTAAATCACCGGCCATCATCTCGGGAAGAAAAGCGTGAGCAGAATTTGAGTAAGAAAAAAAATAACTGGTACTTTTCCGAACTGTACCAGAGAAGATGGAAAACAAATAATTTATTATTTGGCAGCTGCAAGTGAATTAGGACCAGATGCATCTTGAAGGTTTTTTTTAAAGCCCGGCGAAACAACTCGCAATTTCTCAATTAATGACCAGGTCTTAGTGGAGTTTTCCCGAGAATCTGAAAACCGTTTTGATAATAAGTTAGTTTCGCCGAGCGGATAAGCGCATTAACTTTGTTGCGGACAATTTGAAATTCCTTTCTCAGATTTTGGTTATCTCGCGAGCGACCTCAACGCTTCCAGGCCACTTCTTTAATTTTAATAGCGTATAATATGTCATTAGTCAACCAAAATAGATTTGTCGCCCTCTGTTTCAGAAAGGTAAATTTATTTTTGAATTTTGTTTTGAATCTCTCTATTTAGAAATTTGTTTCAGAAAATCAACCTTTTTAGAGGCATTAGTAAACTACCGAAACAACTGAACAAAATAATTATATTTATTTAATTTGTGTTCCGATCGCTGAAAAGTAACCCAGTCATACACGGATGCGTGTTTACCAGAAGACTTATTGTCAATGATATCAAGTCGACGAATCTGAGTATTTAGTTCAGTAGAAACCTGTCTTGGTTATAAATGCCGATTTCATTGTTGACGATGTTGCTCTCATATTTATATGGTCAATCAGTGAGCTTAGCTGTCTGTTACCAAGAAATAGTTTACTTGTTAGAGCGCGACTACAGGGTGCGATTCTGTAGTCAGCCAGTTATGTTATACTTCGTTTCAGCTTCGGTCCAGACGCAGCCGACGCTACAAGCGCGAGGTCCGGGCTTCCAGCGTCCCTGCCAAGCACGCGCGCTCGTGCAGTACAGGCACTGTTCAGGGCCACACGCTCGTGCTTGTATCATCGGCTGCGTCTGGACCCAAGCTGAAACGAAGTATAGGTACTCTCAAACTAGTAATTTCGAGGGTTTCAGCAGGTCAATATTAATATCCCCTCTGATGCAAAGGGTTGAATTCGCCGGCTAAGATTTACCACAATTTCATAGCTCAGATAGAAAACCAGGAAGGCTTTCAGAAGGGTGTTTATATAAAGCCAGTAAGTAGATGTCATAAGCATAAGTAAAGATACGAAGTGTTAGCGAATCACAAGAAAGCAATGAAATGGTTATATGTGAATCAAATACTGTAGATTTTAGAAAAATACCAATACCACTACCGCTCTTTTTGTCTCGAATATAGAAAAAGTTCTTGAATCCAGATAGGACATATATGTCAACCTCGCACTGTTATTATTAAATTTTGTAAGAAAAACACATCAACAACTGTAATCACGCAATTTACAGCTAGTCTAAACTTATCCCAGTGATTGCGCAAACTTCTGATATTAACGTTAAAAAAAAAAAAAACTACCCGAATTTGATTGAAAGTTTTGTGAGCATGACTTAAGGTCCGCGAGGTATGAAAAAATGGTCCTAAAGTCTACATATTTTGCTCCAAAGAAGCAACACTAGTGATTCTAAGTAGAGAAGAACCTGCGTTTTGTTTGGAAAAAATGTGACCATGGCGAATCCACACGGACTTAAATAATTTCTCATTCCCCCTGCTCCTCGGAGAAGAGCTTTCTGTTTGTGTCGGTGAGATTGTCATTAAAATACAATCTAGGCTGCGAATCTTTTCGTGTTAGAGAGCCTAAGCGGCTGCAACGCTGTTTTAGAGAAGGTGATGAAAAACTAACCAGAGTAGGCTGCACGGCATCACGTCAATACTTCGTTTCAGCTTAGCTCCGAGCGCAGCCAAAGGCCGAGGGACGGTTTACCACTTGGAAAGATCATTCGTACGCATCACGAAGTAGTTCGCAAAGTAAAATTTGAGAAATACTTCGTTCGTGTGCACACATTGGACAATTTTCCAGTTGTGTCCTGCTAAAAACTAATTATAAAAAAATAAATGAAATAAATTACGTTCCACGTTCTTTATAATATTGATGCGAAGAGGAAAAATAGGCAGCTCGAGATTGGGAACGAAGGAAGACGAAGACGCCAGAGCAGCTCGCTTGGTTTTCTACAAGAACCCTTATTTTTCCGGTGTCCCCTTCAATGTAAATTAAATCATCTCATAATCACCGTAACATTTTGGTGGAGGTGAATATTTTCCCCTACCTCTACGCCTCGCCCAACCTGGAACTTCGAAACCGCCGCCGCCCACTGCAGAGCGAAATGCCCCATACCGGTACCGCACCCGAAGGTACGCCGACAATACCTACACCACCACTCATCCTCTCCCAGCCGCGAGACCCTGGAAATTTCACCGGAACCGGAGACCAAGACGTCGAGGAGTGGCTCTACCTCTATGAGCGCATCAGTACCCACAACAGATGGGACCCTACCATCATGCTGGCCAACATCATTTTCTATCTGAAGGACACGGCACGGACCTGGTTCCTGACCCATGAAGAAACCATCACTTCGTGGGATATGTGCAAGGAACAACTTCAACACCTCTTTGGCGATCCCACAGGCCGAAAACTATCGTCAAAACGAAAACTTGCATCCCGTGTCCAAACCTCGACCGAGTCGTACATGGCGTACGTGCAAGACATCTTGTCGCTTTGCCACAAAGCCGACGCGGACATGGCCGACTCCGAACGAATTTCACACATCCTCAAGGGCATTGCGGATGACGCGTTTCAACTTCTTGTTTTTAAGGACTGCTCCACCGTCGAAACGCTAGTGAAGGAATGCCGGCGATTTGAAGAGGTCAAGAAGCGCCGGATAACTTCCAACTTTACCCGGCTCCCTAACACGACAGCCACTTCCACGTGTGAGGAAACTTCAACATCGGAAACACAAATCGCTAAAATTGTACGTCGTGAGCTAGAAGCGATGCTCCCGCCCAATGCTTTTTCCCACTCTGCTGCAGAGCCAGAACCGATTTCCATATCTACAGTTCAAGCCGTCATCCGCCAAGAAATCGATAAACTTCATGTTCCAGCACCAACACGTAGAGCCTGGGCTCCCTCCGATCGCCCAGCTTATACAGCAGCTAATCCGGAGGGTCGAGTTCCGCGACGAGACCCTGCAGCGTGGAGGACACCGGACAACAAACCCATCTGCTTCCATTGCAATGCCGTTGGTCACATCGCCCGCTACTGCCGCAGCCGCTGGAATAACCAACCACGGACCTTCTCTTCTCTTAGTTACCGCCGCTTCTTCGATGATCGTTTCTCCCCACCCCCGCTCCCTGTTCATACCCAAGACGAAGACTTCGTATCGCGCCCCCTCTACCACCACTCCTCCTCTCCACGTCGCCGCCAGTCTCTGTCGCCCGCCCCTCGCCGCCCTATCTCGCCTGCTCGTGGTCCCCGAAGCTCGGAAAACTAACTCATGCAGCTTCAAGAGGTGAAGCTGCATCACTGTCACTGCCCCCAAATCCTCCAAACGACGTATGCGCCACTGTCCACAATCAATTGCCCATTACAATCGACGGTACCAGTATATTCGCCCTTATAGACACTGGAGCTGCCATATCTATAATGAGGGAAGATTTGAGACGACAGCTACACAAACCGTTGACACCACCAGACTCCAAACTACTGATCGGCGCAGACGGCCATGTTATACGATCCATTGGCATGTGCGGCTCCCGTATAACTCTTGATCACCAAACGACCTTCGTCTTGTTTACGGTCATATCTAGCTGTCCCCACCCACTAATACTCGGATGGGATTTTCTTTCTGCCCACTCTGCCCTCATTGACTGTGCAAAAAGAGAAATCGAACTTGACGTCGCCGCTCCAACAGATATTCCGCAACCACTACTTTCAAAGCTACATTCTACGGACAGCCATCGCATTCCGCCACTTGTCGCCGTCGCAGTCAGAGTCGCATCAAACAACCCTACAGCTGATGGCGATTATATTGCATCTCCAAGAGTCGACATTTTTCTAACGAAACAACTTGCTGTCCCCCATTCTCTTGTTTCAATCACGGCTGGTACAACCTATCTATGGGTGGTTAATTTCAGCCAGACTACACAAGTTTTGCCCAGCGGAACTTCACTAGCCGAAACATCGTCCTTTATAACGCGAAGTGTATCTACTATAGCCGTGGACATGTCGCCATCTCCTCCTCAAAGTCCTCTGGCGAGTTCCCTCCTCGATAAACTCAAAAGCATGATCGACCCCACACTGGACGAGCGACAGAAACAGGACGTTCAAAATCTCCTTTACAAACACCATGACGTATTTGATCTAGGGAGTCGCCCTCTCGGTCGGACCACCGCAACCACACACCACATCGATACAGGGACTCAACCACCTCTACATCACCGTCCTTACCGAGTCTCTGCCAGTGAACGCCGCCTTATACAAACAGAAGTTGATAAGATGCTGGCGCAAGATATCGTTCAACCATCCTCTAGCCCGTGGTCCTCCCCAGTTGTCCTTGTTAAAAAGAAGGATGGGACGTGGCGATTCTGCATTGACTATCGTCGGCTCAACAAGATCACAAAAAGAGACGTATACCCACTTCCACGTATCGACGATACACTTGATTGTCTACACGGCGCCCAGTACTTTTCTTCCATCGATCTTCGCACCGGATATTGGCAGATCAACGTCGACGAGTCAGATAGAGAAAAACTGCGTTCATAACTCCAGACGGTCTTTACGAATTCAAAGTAATGCCGTTCGGCTTATGCAATGCACCAGCGACTTTCGAACGCATGATGGACCGACTTTTGCGAGGGCTCAAATGGACAACATGTTTATGCTACCTAGATGATGTAATAATTTTCTCCACAACATTTCCATCTCATCTAGAGAGACTCGATCAGGTACTCGCTCTCTTCCGAAACGCAAACCTTCAATTGAATTCCTCCAAATGCGTGTTTGGAAGCTCTCAAATCAAAGTGCTCGGTCACCTTGTGGACAAAAACGGCATCAGACCTGACCCCGACAAAACCAAAGCTGTCCAAGAATTCCCAACACCAGCCTCACCTAAAGACGTCCGCAGTTTCCTCGGACTTTGTTCGTACTTTCGTCGATTTATTTGCCAATTTGCTCACATTGCGCGTCCTCTTACAAACCTGCTAAAGAAAAACCAATCATTTCTGTGGACTGCCGACCAACAGGCAGCTTTCGAAGCTTTGAAGACAGCTCTGACATCCAGCCCCATTTTAGGCCATTTTGATCAATCCGCTCCTACTGAGCTACGTACTGACGCCAGCGGCCACGGCATTGGAGCAATATTGGCCCAGCACCAACTAGGCCAAGAACGTGTCATTGCCTACGCCAGCCGCACACTTTCACCGGCTGAACAAAACTACACCATCTCTGAACGTGAGTGTCTGGCTGTAATCTGGTCTATTACAAAGTTCCGCCCCTACCTCTTCGGACGCCCATTTTCTATCGTCACAGATCACCACGCACTCTGCTGGATCTCATCACTTAAAGATCCTGTAGGCCGCCTTGGACGCTGGGCCCTCCGTCTGCAGGAGTATGACTATACGGTCATCCACAAATCAGGGAAACTTCACAGGGACGCCGACTGCCTTTCTCGGCACCCAGTAGACCCAGCGGACTCCGCGCCCGATAGTGCGACACTCCCGCTTCTTTCCATATCCGCGATTCTTAACATCGCACGGGAACAGCGTCGTGATAGTACTCTCCAAACCATTATCAATCAGGTCACCGCCGGAACAAATCGCTCATCTTCCAGTCTCTACAGAATTAATGACGGCATCCTCTATCGCCAAAATTTTCGGCCAGACGGTGCTCCTTTACTTATCGTCATTCCTAAGCATCTTCAGACCACAGTGCTCGCCGAGCTGCATGACTCACCATGTTCGGGCCATTTAGGTGTCCTTCGAACCTATGCCCGCGTCAAACAGCGATTCTACTGGGCAAACATGTACCGCACAGTCAAACGATATGTCTCCTCGTGTGACTCCTGCCAACGTCGCAAAACACCATCTACGCGACCCTCGGGACTACTTCAGCCTTTGGCTCCTCCTGACCACCCGTTTCATCGAGTGGGAGTGGACCTTCTCGGCCCATTTCCTGAGTCCGGCACTGGCAAACGCTGGGTGGCAGTTGCAGTAGATTATGCCACACGGTACGCGATTACAAGGTCCCTTTTCACTGGCACTGCTGTCGATGTCGCCTATTTCCTCCTTGAAGATGTAATCCTCAAGCATGGTGCACCAAGAGAACTCCTCTCCGACCGAGGTCGCCCCTTTATATTCAGAGTCGTCAGTGAAGTTTTACGAAACTGCTCCATTGTCCACAAACAGACCACGGCCTATCATCCCCAAACAAACGGCCTGGTTGAACGACTCAACAGGACGATCTCCGAGATGCTTTCTATGTATATATCCACCGACCACCGCAATTGGGACACTGTCCTTCCATACGTGACTTTCGCCTACAACTCCTCGCGCCACGACACAACAGGCTATTCGCCCTTCTATCTTCTATTCGGCCGTGAACCATCCCTTATGCTTGATTCCCTGCTTCCATTGCAACATCACACCACGCTCACAGACCACACGCTCGACGCCATGTGTCGTGCTGAGGAGGCACGCCAATTAGCACGCTTTCGGACTCTAGATTCGCAAGAGCGGCAATGTGTCCGCTATGATCACGGGCGCAACGTCGCCGTTTACTCTCCCGGAGATTTGGTCTTGCTCTGGACACCTCAGCGTCGCATCGGCCTCGCTCAAAAGCTTCTTCCACGTTATCGCGGTCCATACAAAATAATTCACCAAACCTCCCACGTCAATTATGTTGTCGAGCCTTACAGACCTTGCCAAAATCAACGCCCTGAGCAACCACAGACTGTTCATGTCCTACGACTCAAGCCATACCACGCGCCTCAAAACGGCGAGACGCCGTTTCCCCCGGCGGGCGAGTAATGATGCGAAGAGGAAAAATAGGCAGCTCGAGATTGGGAACGAAGGAAGACGAAGACGCCAGAGCAGCTCGCTTGGTTTTCTACAAGAACCCTTATTTTTCCGGTGTCCCCTTCAATGTAAATTAAATCATCTCATAATCACCGTAACAATATAATAATGAAAATGCTTCGACGACAAACGGCTACATGCTGGCAAGACTGATGCGACCACTCCACGTTTCTCCGTTTTTTTTCGTGTTCTCAACGGCCGAATTCTGGGCTTTAAGTTCAACGATTTCCGCGCCAGGTTGCAGGACATCCCTTGGTTTTCTCTTTCTCCAATTTCCACCGACAACGCAAGATAAGAAGAAAGGCCCGTGTGGGCTTCAGGGGATAGATCGGGATGAATGTGTACTCTTCTTCGACAGGAGTCCCAAACCGCGTCCTATCGCGAAGTTTGTTCAACGAACATTGGAGCTAGCAGACAATGGGAAGTCGTCGAAAATTTAATCCGCCGACGGCGGGAAAAGCCGCCCGATGAAAAACGGGTTCGAAATCGGGTATTGAGACGGCGGTCAGAGGCAAAGCCATGTGGTGTCGGTGGAGCGCCGAGAAGACACGTACTGCAGTGCGACCGGAGGGACGCGGTATGCTTTTATTCCTGTTAGGTGTTTGCGGAGAGAACGCGCTGGTTTGTTCGAAACCGGAGAAAGGGCGGCAGAGAAACCGGAGAACTCACTCAACCCACTTTTTTGGGGGGTTCCGGACGGCACCGCCGCTGAGAAGAAGACCCGTCTGGGCACCAAACGTTACCAACTTCCATGTCCCAGCCAGAGCCTTCCTCTTCCGGCAGTGCGACGGCCCCCCGCGAAGCCCAGCGGCCACCGCACTGTACCGGCGTTTTACTCCACGACGCGAAATTGCATTTCTGATTATGCAGCAGGCGATTCCCTCGATACTCCCGTAGCAGACGAAATGTCCCCCTATCACTCGTCTACACCTCTGCGCAGAATTCGCGCGGAGTTATATTCATAGCGCGGGCGAAGTCGCGTTCTATCACCTGTGTCTGATTGGCCCCGGCCACCCGTAGCTTTGGCCACGCTCGGAGCTAGGCTGAAATGTAGTATAGCTGTAAGGCGATGCAGAGGAGTCTGAACTTGAGAAGGCCAAAAGTCCTGACTTTGTAGCTGCTCAGCTAAGCCCTTGAGGATGCCTTCGAGATTCTCTCGGGAAGAAAAGGGTATTCCGTGGATTTCCATGTTGGTTTGGTGACTAGAATGGTCAGGGTTGTTCTGGACGGCTTTCAGTTCTCGTATCTCGAGAGCCTCATCAGATATCGTTGACCGCAAGGCATTTGCTTCAGCCTGAAGCGACTTGATGACATTGTCTTGAGTTTTCTTTTTTAATATATAAGTAAATTGTACTAAGACGACACGAAGTTCAAAGACTCTTGCACCCCGACCATTGTATCGCGCATAGTGTCGACCGCTTGTTCCATTAAAAGTAGGGCGAGCATCTTGGAATGCAGCTCGTGGAGTGTGTCAACGGTGTCCTCCCACTAGATCAGAAGATCAAGTTGCTGGTTCACAGTCCCTAGCTGCACCCAAAAAGCGGAGGGTTCGGCTTGAAAAGATGGAGGGTCGATGTGTATATCCGATTTCGCAGGTTTTCCACGGCACGCGAGGCATCGCCCATTCCCAAGCTTGGCAGTGCTCATGCCTTTAAAGTGTGCCGCCTCTATCATCTTCTTCCCCAGATGGTAGAGGCGAGAGCTGTAAGCACTCTTCATGCTCCTGCCGTCCAGTGGCAAAGGTAGGGAGCAAATACCGCACGCTTCAGAATCGGCCAAGGTATTGGAGCGACGACGACAAAGAGGACGCCCAAGAAGGTAGATGGTAGAGATGGATATAAAATAAACTGCACAATCAATGAAGGGTTCCATGCTTACCACGAGAACAGATGCACTCAAGGAGCAGGTGATTCTCGTCGCGGAGACGGTAAACTCGATTCGTCGTAAGGGATACCAATATTGTGGTTGAGACGTGCCGAGGTGAATGACGGTGACCCACTATTGCAGCAAGGAAGTCCTCCGTAAGATGTTGAGCGAACGGTACTTGCCTGAAGGCAGAATTTTTGAGAGTTCGTCCCTTACTTCGAAGACATCGGCGATACTAATTATAAAATAAATGAGAAGCAAATTCAAAGCCGCAAAAATGCGAACTTCTGAAGACGACAATCAATCAATCAATCAATCAATCAATCAATCAATCAATCAATCAATCAATCAATCAATCAATCAATCAATCAATCAATCAATCAATCAATCAATTAATCAATCAATCGATCAATCAATCAATCAATCAGTGTTTACTATAATGTCCAGGAACCACCAGTCGGTGTTAGTGCTGGCACACTTAAAAAAACAAGCAAAACGCACACATACAAACACACATACCAACACTAGTGCAGAAGGGGAAGGTAGTCCACCATTCTGAGACTAAAAATATGAACAAGCACGAAAGACACTCAAATCAACAAGGGAAATCGAAAGCACAAAAGAGAAACACCACCAGGTGTGAGAGTAAAAAGCAAATACTTAGATATCGTACTGACAAACACCAACCCTTCAACTGATCAGCACTTTTCTTGCGAGAGGATGTTTCGAACAGCACTTCCGAACTTGCTCCCGCATGAGTTAAAAACATCGATTGTATCAGTGTAGTGGTTATAACAATCAGCCGATCTTTGGATAGGGTTTAGGTGGGTAAAATGTCGAGCTATATAAAAAGATGATTGAAACGGTGTAGGCACAGGTGGAACTCTAAGGCTCACTTCGGACACAAGCAGTGCAGGGTCTTAAAGGGGCACTGACACATCAAAATAACTTTTTTTTATTATCTGAAACGATTGAAAACGATGCCGGGACATTACCCACAAAATTCGAAACTTAAGAATTCAGTATTTGTGGAGCAAAAAAAAAAAATTTCCGAATGCCAAATTCGAAGTTTTTGCGCGATCCGCACCGGTGCATTCACGTCAAATATTGCGTAGTCCTGAAAGTCGACTTTCTTTCACGACTCCCTGCTGTTGCCACCGCGACCCGCTGCGAGGAAGAAAGGAGCGGGAGATAAGGGTGCCGGCGAACCGAGAAAAACCGGTTTATTCCGTGCGAGCAGTGCCACCTGCCCAGGCGGCATGTTTTCCGAGGGAGGCTACAACTCCAGAAGGCGACATCACACCGGGCTCCGATTTTTGGTATTTCAAAAGAAGGGCCGTATCGCGTTTGCAATTGCGTTAAGAAACATGTTTTACGATTGCCGTTATTAAATGCTATGGGAATCAGAAGAAGCGAGGAGGAGAGGAGCGGGAGAAAAGCGGGAGAGGAAAACGGCAAAAATAAAAAGGCGCGCGCGAAGGAAGTTTTTTTTTTGCAATGCGTTTTTTTTTGCGTGCATCGTTTTGCATCGTTTTAGACAATCAAAAAAATACGACCCTTGGGGTGTAAGTGCCCCTTTAAACAAACAACTGCTCTGCCTTCACCCGACGCTGTTGCAGGCTCAACAATCTGAGGACTTGCGAGTTCACCCCAACGTTTAAACAAGGAGCACCTTTCGCAAGGTGGCGATATTTAAAGATTGAAATTAATTTGTTTTGGACCCGCTCGACAGATAAACTGTTAGTTTTGCAAATGCCGTTCCAAATAACCAAGGCATACTCTAGCTGGTATCTAACTAAAGGCCCACACGCACATTCGCGTTTGAACGCATTTGAGAGCGTTGCGGCGTCCTTGCGGCCAGGAGCGGGCGCTTGCGGTGCGACGCGCGCCCTCCCGCAACGCTCGGTAGCGCGACTCAAGCGAGTAGAGCGTCGCTCAACTTTCCGAAGCGTTGCGGTGAGTTCGACCAATCACAAGCCGAGAGAGGAGAGGAGTGTCACGTGTTCGCTCGCGTCACTCGGCGAGTTGTATCCGGTTCTCCGCTCGAAGAACTTGCTTTTTTTCGTTTTGGCGAGCGGTGAGGACTGCTTTTGCCAAGGCTGCTATGGTTCAAGGTTGACAAAATGTCGGGGAAGCCAGCGGATTGTCCAAAGATTGAACTCTTCGAGGCTGTCGCTGGGTGCCGCCAAGTTGCCGTGGATTTCGCTTACTATTGGTGAGCCGCTAGCGACGATATCGCGTTCTTATTGGCTCTTGACTGCGGTTGACTGCGTGTCAGCGCATCTGTGTGTATAAGCTTGGTGCAAGCGCTCTTCGCAACGCAACGCGTCCCCTTGGCGCTACGAAGCGCACCGCGTTCATATGCAGATGTGCGTAGGGGCCTTCAAGAACAGTACAGCGTTAAAAAAGTGGATGGGCTTTTGAATTCCTTCGTTATGGGAGACGTGCCTCCTAACGTGCTCAAGGCTGACTAAACCACTGTTTTAATGTCAGTGTCAAATCTCAGGGTTAAATCAAAAACAACACCAAGATCCTTCAGTTCACCTACACGTGACAGCAGATCGCCATAACTCTATGGAAAAAAGATATAACGTGGGTCTGGCGAAAATACGTCATTACTTTTGTTTTATAATGATTCAAACGGAGGTCATCGTATAAACAACAATGACCAAAGCAATATGCGTCATTCTGGAAGCGTGACGCAATCCTCGAAGGTTGATTTTTTTGTAATGTTTTATATCATTAGCGTACTGTAGAAATGAAGAGTTTGATATAACCTGAAAGACATCATATACAAAAAATATTGAAAAGGAGGGGGCCCAGGACACATCCCTGAGGTACTCCAGAGCTTGCCTTGTACATTGATGACGTAGTATTGCTGACACAAACGTACGCTTGCCTATTGGAGAAATAGCTTTTTGAACAAATTGTATAACGAACCACATATGCCATAAGAGCGAAGCTTGTATAAAAGGATGTTGCGCTTGACTACGCCGAAAGCGTTACACAGGCCAAAAAAGCAAAACAAAAAAAGCAAAAAAAAACCCCGTCAAGCTGGCCTCTATTTCAAACTACTTCAAATGCAGCAGACGTAAAACATACGAGATTGGTAGATGACAGCCTTGCTGATTAGGAATGATTATACTACGAAACTTGAAGGAGAGGAATTGATGGATTACCATTTCAAAGAGTTTGGAATAAGAAGAGAGAAGAGAAATCGGTCTGTTATTAAGAACGTCACCACTGTTTCCAGATTTCAGGACCGGAATAACCACTGCCACTTTCCAGTCGTCAGGAAATATTCCTAACGTCAAGGAGGTATTAAAATTTTTGCACGGTACAGGCGTAAACAATTCATGACTACCCTTAACAATTGCAGCAGGTATCCCGTCATGACCTGCAGACAATGTGGGTCTCATTTTCTTTATACAATGCCTATACACATTCCTCATCGACCACTACAGAACCTAATGAGTCACCAAACCCATCCCAGTGAGTCGATATAGTTGAGGAGCAGTTATTATTATTAATTGTAGACTGACGCAAAGTGATCCGCAAACAACTCAGACATGCCCTTTACACGGTCGCTACGCTGATTCACGATGATTTCGGACACAAGTCTTCCCTTCCCCAAGCGGGACTTAGAGAACCTCCAGAGTTTCTTGGGTTTTGTTATGAGATCTTATTCTACCGAGTCACAGTGCATCTGGCGATCACGGTTTAAAATTTTCTTACATTGCTTTCTGTAAATTTTAAAAATTCAACTTCCAACTTTGGAAGACCACTTTTCTTAAACTTCTTGTGCCAAAAACATTTCCGTTTTGAAAGCTTCCTCAGTTCACGAGAAAAGCAGTTAAGGAAGCGAGATTTTTAGTAGATGTTTTGACAGGGATATATATGTCCGTGGCCTTCTGAACAACAGTTGTGAGGAGATATACTTGGTCGGTGACATCAGACGACGCCAAGATAGGAGCCCACTCAACACCCGACAGATGGTGATACATTCCAGTGTAGTCCCACGCTGAATACTCTTATACGATGCGTGTGGGAAGGAACATTAAAGGGACTGAGGATAGGAGGATAAAAACAGAAAGAACGACATCAAGAGCAGGGTGATACCTACCCCAGGTACCATAAAAGTTCACTTCGAGTCACACGTACACCGTCCGTGTTTGAAAAGCACGATTCTAAAGCATTACCTTCGTCGTTTAGAATGTTATTGTGCTTTGTAAGACACTAAAAGACATAATAATAATAATAACAAGAAGAAATAAGTATAACATAAACAATAATGATAATGCTTATTTCATGTGCCAAAAAAACAACCACGCGGGTCTTCACATCGGCGCACATAAGATAAAAAGGAACAAAACACACGTACAGCATCAAATGTACAAATTAACTATAGACCCATTTCCTTACTGTGTGTATGCTCAAAAACATTATAAATACAGCTTACAGTTGCCTTGGGAAACATCTTGACACAAATCGTTTTTGAATTCCCAATCAGCACGAATTCAGAAGTGGCTTTTCATGTGACACTCAATTAGTAGAGTTCTATCACGATATCGCTTATTCTTTTGATAAAAGTGTACAGGTAGACTGCATCTTTCTAGATTTCGAGAAAGCGTTTGACATGTACCTCACAAATTAATTTTGCAGAAAGTAAAATCAGTAAACGTTCCAGACGTTGTTATTAACTGGCTTGCCGACTATTTAAAAAAAAAGAGAAAACAAGCAGTATTGATTAACGGAGTCACTTTGATGTAACGTCGGGCGTGCCCCAGGGATCCGTGTTAGGACCGCTTTTAATTTTAATATTTTTAAATGATACTTCTGTAGAAATAAGATCAAACATTGGTCTATATGCGGAGGACTCTATCCTATACAGTGGCATCAAGTCGGAGGCAGGTTGCCTGGTGTTGCAAGAAGTCATTGATCGCATTTGAAGATGGTGTACTCAATGGAAAGTGAAGTTAAATATTAACAAATGTAACCCTATGACTTTCACTAGGAAACGTCAACCAGTTAATTTGTCATACACGATTTGCGATGTTCCGCTAGAAAAGGTTGAAGCAGTAAAGTTTCTCGTCGTCCACTTCACTCACAGTCTGTCTTGGAGCTGACACATAGACTTCATCACAGGTGAAGCAAACCGCATGATAAGATTTTTTAAGACAGAAATGTAACAAATGTCCCCGGAATGTGAATAAAACCGCATATTATTCTAACGTAATACCAAGTCTTGAGTACGCCTGTGGTTTCGTGGGACCCCAAAAACGCTGTCTCACAAGCAATCTGGAGCAAGTTAAGACCAGAGCAGCTCAATTTGTTACTGAAAATTATAACTACAGAGAAAGTGTTACTGCTCCTAAAACCAATTAAAATGGGAACCACTATGCTCAAGAGGAAGACGACTGCGTTTGAAGTTTCTTCATGCGATGCATTATGATCGTACTGGCATTAGTAAATTGAAGTTCATACAACCACCTCACTTCGTCTCTCGAAGATTGGACCATCCTAAGAAAATAAGAGGATACACTGCCCGAACCAACATTTTTAAACATTCATATTTTTTTCTAACACAATAAAAGAGTGAAATGAGCTACCTGACGAAACTGCTTCCTTCGTGTCCGAGTCTCCTTTTTCCGACACACTATCGCGCGATCGGTGGGCAGGCTGTCATGACTAAAGAAAGTATAACATCTCCCTACGTTTACCTTTTTTGGGGGAAAATGCGCTGGGTTCTTTGGGTAACACTGTATTGCACTGTTTTGCGCATTCGTGTGTTTTTTTTTTCGGAATGTTATTGATTTCTGTGTTTCCTATTTTTCTATTGTGGTTGATGTGAGTGGAGGGGGTCGTGCCCCCTTATTTGTGACACTCTAATATGGTTTCTTTTTTGTCTGTTTTTGGTTGATACTGTGTGAGTGTATACTCGCCTGTGAGCTTGCGTGTTTGCTTACTTGTGTGTTGCGTACGCAAGTACCATGTCATTTTTTATGGAAATGTACTACCCCCTATTCCCTCCCCCCCCTCTTTTGCTATAAAACCTCTGGCGCTGCAGGGTAAACTGAAATAAATAAAGAATAACATGGCTATAAATAGTGGGCACATTTTACACACAGTGTAGTACAGTTTAAACTTTCAACTAGACTCTCCAAGTCCCGGCGAAAAACTGAGGGAACCAGGGAAATGTCACAGCTAGAGAATGCGTTTCTATTAAATGAAGTTTCGACACAAATTCAACATAAAGGCACGTTCACGCCGGCGATGTGCAGCACCCAGGCGATAACTTTCATCGCAAAAACAACCATCGCGAAAAACAAAACAAAAACAAAAAAAAAAACGATGGATTTTGAGCAGTCGCTAGCTGACCAGACTTTTTGGCGATGGGATCTAGTCGTGGAGCGGATGAGCCAAACCGGCGCGTCACTTCCGAGACGCCGCCGATTGGCTCAGCCGCTCCACGACTAGATCCCATCGGCAACGCCCCGGAAGTGACGCGCCGGTTTGTTTACATCCGGCATATCGTTCTAAGGGAAACGCGGGAAAGTGGCGTCAGTGGCGTCGGGAAGTACAAACACGTCCGCGTCCCCGGCAGAGTTCTGCTCAGTGGCTCTAATCACCGCAATCAAGGGGTCATGGGGATCCATGACTGCGACGAGGAGCCGATACAACTACAGCCTTAAACGAAAATTTAAAAATAAAGCGGGAACTTAATGTTTATAACGCGATGGCGGGAAGAGCAGAACCGGCGACGGCTTACGAGAAATATCGTTCGGTGCGAGAGTTTTCGAGAAGCAGCTCGCTCAACGAGCGCGCAAGCGTGACCATCTGTTTTCTTTCTTTCTTTCTTTCTTTTCCGATTCGATCTAGTCGCATCGGGCGAGTGCTTCACATCGCCGGTGTAAACGCGCCTTAAAAGACGAGGAAAGTGTCTGGTAACGCGACAAGGAAATTTAAAATCGACAGAACTCAGGAGAAGATTAGCATTAATCTAACCATTGTCGACCCTGTGCAAGAAAAGATAAAACAATCAAATCACGCTTGAATGTATTATTTGACAAAGACCCAAGTAAAACACTATTAGGAAGAAATTCACAATCAGATTAAAGCGGCGCTGAACGTGTCTGTCATATACATACGTCTCATTCTTTCTTGCAACGATTAAATGCTTAGAGGCTGTGTACGTGTTAGAAAAGTTCAGATAACTGAGGCGAATTCGAGCCGTGAACGAAGTTCATAAACAAATAAGCGAATCATAGAAGCATGGTGTTTGAACTTTTGTGTTATACGAGATCGAGAGCGACATCTAATCTGCCTTTTGCGAAGCAAAGGAAGATAGCATTTGTAGACGGATCGTGTACTAATTCCAAGCGAAAGACGCAATTTCTCTGCTACAATGCGCTATTGGCAGACGGAAATAAAAGAGTCAAATACCGTCTTGTGACAGACAGAGCGGCGTAGTGAAATTGGACGCAGGCTGGAATTGTGGTCGTCTGCTATTTCACGTTGAAAGCCATTGACAACTCGCGCTTTGTTTACAAATCTCATGTTGTTCTGCTGCCGTAGACAAGCTCGCATTGACCGATAAGTGAATGAGTATTTAGTACAAGGGCATCAGGGGCCAGGATACCTTTCTCGCTATTTGTATGTTGGTAAGGCGTTCTCACCAAATATTTGCCCGATCGTGGACTCGCGAAGGAGTCAAACATTTATTACTCGTTGATAACGCACAAGCTGCGGAGCCACATGAAATCAGCAGTCGGGAATACTCTGCTTTCACCTTGACCAGAGTGAGACCCCTGGCGCAGTCGCGGTGGTGTCCCGGGAATCATTTTCGATCACTGGATGATTTTTTTGTAGCCAGACAAACAAATAAGCACAAGAAACGTGACTTGGAGAGACCTTTCGTATTGGTACACTGGGTTGTAGGCGTTGCCCTACGAGATAGACACCACAGCGTGGGACCGGGGGCAACACTGAGAAACGTGCTGCTCGTTGCGGCCGCGCGTTACTAAAGTGGCAAGCGGCTTTCCTGACGGATGTATCCGGAAGGGTCTCGTTATCTCCCACAAAACATTGCAACAGAGCCCACAGAACGTAAAGAAAAATTATGCCGGACCATCTAGACCCTTCCGAAGTTTCTAAAGGGTACGTCAAGACTCAAGATCTCCAAAAAAATCCTGAAGGGCCCGACAGAAAGTTTCTCAGTTATGTTATCACGGAATTTTGTTGTAAATGCAGTTCTTCTAATTGCGTAACGACACATTACTATGTAACCTCATGTGACACCGTTATGCCACGTGACGTCGCATGACGTGGTCATGTGACAGATGACACCGTGCCGTCAGGTGATATCACTGACGTCATAAAGAACCTATAAATGCTATATATTTAGCCCGCCTTTGGAATATATAAAAAAGGCAGGTGGTGTTTTTTCCCCACTCCGGATACGCCCGAGCGCATCCGACGGAGTCATTTTTGATTCACGACCAGCCGTCTGTTGCCGCGCCAACTCCGTCTTCAAGACCGACGTACAATCAAATATTTCACTAGGAAAATACATTTTACTCATCTCACCTTCGTCAGACAGCGCCTACGGCGCCAACTACCCCGAGCGGCGGGCGAACGCCGCGTCCGAGAAAATGCACAAGCGTCGCGCTGTACACGCAGTCGCACTTTCCCGCTTCACCGAGGGAGAGGATTGCCGTCAAATCACCGAGATACCGGATTCGCCAGCACAGCGGAGACGGTCATCTGCACCATCTCAAAGGCTATTCACGGCGATAGATGGCGTCAGGACCGTCCAAATTTAAAGGGGTGAAATCCCCGAGTCGGCATGCCTCCAGCCGTTCCTACTTCGCATAAGCCCTTGGCGTCAAGGCCGTTGCCTTTTCGCAAAGTGAGACGTATTTCCTCTTAAAGTATTTTGTATAACATCTTTTTTACGGAGTGCCTTCCTCTCATGAACTACGAGAAAGGTCGTGCTAAAGCAGTCTTGTACACATTACTAAAAAAAGTAACCGATTACAACTATCTATTACTCTTCGTTAAAAAAGCATTCAATTAGATTATCGACTATTTTGGAGAAAAATTTAATTGACCGCTTACATATAGTTTCTGCCGACTTGAAAACGGGGACCTTCGTACAGTTCTTTATGGGATAAGAATAATCAGATTACAAGCAACTCATCTCGGAAATCTACCGTCTCCTATCGGAGATTTGGTTCCATGATACCTTGGTAGAAAGTTTGTGGAAACTAAGGGCGCCATTAGGAAGAGAGGAAAAAATAGTAACTGTTACAAGTAATTATATTGTTCTCAAAAGTAATATTATTACTATTGTGATTACTACCTGATAACGGTAAACAAATAATTACAAAATTGCTAAAAATTTCTCTGGCGCTTTATAATTTGACAAGCATTACACGAAAATCATGTTTTTAAACCACAATTTGGAGATAAGTTTTTTTTTACAATGAACATGGGTCTTAAGTAGCAATGATGCCAAAAACTGGATGTCTCGAGTAAGGCGTATAAAGGTGGAAAGCGCGAAGTGTACGTCGGCAACGGTATGCCTGTATCAAAATTGAGCACCAGCCAATGCTACTTTACGCTGCCCACTGACCGGCGACGAATTGACACTTCTCTGACGCCGCCGGGCGGAAATCGAGGGACCGCTTTTTGGACGCGCTAGACACACTAGTCGGAGACCCGTTCCAGGCATCGGAGCAACACTGATATAGATCTTTCTCGTGTTTGCATCATACTCTTTATCCCATGGCGGCTGTTTTTTTCAGCCTGTTAAGGCCTATAGTTTTCTCCAGGATCGTGTCCCCCGCAAAGAAATGTCGACACAAAACTCTGGTTGCCGCCGTCGCTCACAGATGGCGCAACCTCTCGAGCCTTTTCCACTCTGGCTTGCCGACTTGCGGCCGGCCATTACTTCATTCCTACCATAGCACAGCTTTGCTGGACTTCCTTCTTCACCAAAGTGGAAAGGCTAAATTTTTTTTTTACAGAAAAAAAAGGGGTGGTGGAGAAGTACCTGCTGCATACCAGTCTCTACTGCTCTACTGGGTGCAAGCGTGGTGTCCTGGTTATTGCAGCCACAAATATTAATAAAAAAACAGAGCTGTTTTGATTAAAGGTCACTTGCAAAATATAGCAGGATGGTCTCCTCCCACACAGCCCTCCAATTTTTACATTTCAGCAGGATGGAAAGGTAGAAACCAGCAATTATAGAGAAGAGAACCTCGTGGGAGGGCCTTCTTTTCCTCTTATGATATCCCCCCCTCCCCCAAGTTCGGCTCTGCTCCAAATCTTACTTGAGTGACCAGTCAGCGGGTCATACCACTAAACATTACGAGTAAAATATCGGCGACTCGATCTGGAAAAGGACTGAGTCATTGTTCTGAATTTGCTCTGGACCGTAGAGCTCTACAGTGGGTTGACTTCGCCCCGGGCTGTGGCTGACAGCAAATAGCAGACGACCAAAATGATCGCTTTTCATCGTCAAGGAACCAGCGTTATTGCAACGAATAGCGTAAATAACCGGTGTTTTAAAGCGTGACAATGCTTTATAACCTAACCCCGCAATCCGAAGATTTTGTCCGTCCGTTCGAAAGTCTGTTTGTCCGTGCATTTTCCACTAATTTTAGCGGGGAAAGTGGCGTCACGTGATTGAACCTGGCGTTACGTGACCTATTGGCCTAGAGATCGGCCTAGAAGTGGCGCTACTGTCGCGCTATCCTCGTCATCAAAGCGGGGATAGAATCATGCCTGCCCCATAGGCTCTCCACGCTCGCATGTAGATTCTTGCGTTTATTTTGTTGCATAGTACCTGTGGGAAAACAATTTGAGCGGAAAAAGGTGCGGTATTGTTGGATGCTTCAGTGAAGATCGATTTGTGTTACCAGCGTACGGCCTAAATTTAAATAATCGCTTGTGTGGATGCGTCGTCTGCTCTTGGCGGACGTTGGGAAGCATGGATCACCGCGACGCATGCCTGTTTCCGGGTGAACTGCGCTATTTATTTTAATTACTTTTTTAAATGTATCGCTTTACTAGCGTGGATATTCATCAAAACAAGCAATTCCAACCCGGATACTTACATAATACTGGTATTGAGGGTTGTGGAACAGCAAATTCTATGTATCCTCTTTTTTATTTTTTATTTTTTGCGTAACTTTTACTTTTTGCATTAATATAAATATTTCGCATTGAGAGAGGTTAGTGCTGTATTTCAAATTATCGTGCTATTTCTAGCTTTTATGAGTAAGGAAGTTCCGCTGCAGTCAAGGTTTCCCGTTACTGTGCCATGGTGCGGGTAAGTTTTTCGGAGTCGGACCAATTCTACTGCGTTGGGTGAGGACAGTACATGTGCGTCATCTGGTTACGATACGCAAATTGTTCGTTGGCAAGACAACTGCGACAAGTGAAACAAACTTTTCTAATATATGCCGCGAGTGCAATAAACAAGTCGAGCAACGCAGCAGCCTGCGTGTTATTAGATTTTCTTCTCGGTAGTGTGGGTTCACCCGCTTCAATTTTCTCGTAGAGGGTCGCGGATGTCAAAAGGCTAATATTATAAATTTCTGGCTAAATAATCTTCAACAAATGTAGTAGACTCTGCGACTCCGAGAAACGACCCGCACTACGACACACACAGCATCGGCCGCAGCGACACTCTTACGCATGAGGGCTACCGACTCTCACGATACTTCCCGATAACCCTCCGCACTAACCTAACGCGTGTCGGGACTAGGCAGTTCATGAATTAACCTTCAGGTTATTCAAGTAATGTCTTCATTACAATATTTTTATTTGCCGTTTAGTAGGAGTTTTGTGCTCACAAAATTAGGAAAAGTATTAGAGAAATGCATGCTTTTTTCATTTTAGGTCTTATTTCTTTTAGGACAATCTTTCACGGTAAACCACTTCTGCATGCTTGTGATTTTCATCGAGGGTGATTATAATGTTTAAATATTAGATTAAAAATGACTTCACTTTAAAAGGCTTTTCGGGTTCATATCTTGTAGGCGGCACAACGTGAAGTTTGAACTAGGACATCAATACGACATTTATGACATCGTAAAAATAGTAAAAATAATGTGTGGTCTTAACGTCTTTCGTGTAATATGACTGGAAAAAATCAACTAACGAATTAATTTATTGATCAGTCTATTAAAGAAGGGTGGCGATCAGTCGGGTTAATCTTTTATTCAACCCCTAGCTCCAATCAGCATTCTCATACTTTATGAAAACTATTGATTGCGAGGGATAACAAAAATATATTGGACCAGCAGTTCTACAAACCACAGCACTAAGATAATGGATGCATTCGACTTATACATCTATCGCTTTCTGAATTTCCATGCTTGTGAAACGACACAACACAACACTTAGCAAGAAGACACAACAACAAAACAACAAGCATATAATAGGGAGGGTTCAGCTCAGCCGAAAACGGGCATGCGTCGTCGAGAAACATGCTTCTCAACGTGCGCCCGTAGCAGACGACACACGGCGGTATCCCCGCTTTCGCATGTTTCCGATTTCGGCTGCAAGGTGGCGGCACGAGTTCGATCTCGATACGGATACACCTTAGGGAAATTAGCGGCACGTGGCCTATACGTCAACTCAGAATCCCCGCCTAATTTAGCATGAAAATTCACGTCCTGAGGCCAAAACATCAATTCAGTTTCCCCGCTAAAATTAGCGGGAAATTGGCGTCACGTGAGCTGTACACCAACTCAGTCTCCCGCTAAATTTAACGGGGAAATTCACGTCTCGTGACCTAGACACCAGTCCAGTTTCCCCGGCAAATGTACGGGGGACGACGTCACGTGCTTTGACGTCACGTGATCTATACAACCATTTAGGTGTCCTGCTAAATTTGGCGGGAAAATACACGTCCCGTGACACACCAATTCCGTCACCAATTTCCTATAATGCATTTAATGCTTTATAAGAATTTAAAGATAAAGGTCGCTGCCGATTTCTTTTCTTTATCTTTTTCTATCTGATGACATTGAAGATCTGAGAAAACTATAACATCTTGCAGGAAATATTAGTGAGGTGAATTCGCCTGTAAACTAGTGTCCCTATATTTCGTTTTAGCTGAAGTCCAGGCGCTTGCCGATGCTGCAAGCGCGAGCATGTGGCCCTGAGCAGTACCATAGCCTCCTCTATACTCACAAAGCCTGGCAGTTCGACGACAGAGCCATAAAGTGCCCGGTCGCAGATTTGGAGCGCGAGGATCTGGTATCATGGAAGCATCAAAGAGCCATTTCTCGGGGAACCTGGACGTCAGCGCACGGCTTTTGTAACGGCGAGGACCCGGAACACACTTTTTCGCTCGGGAGAAGTGTGTTTCGGCGTCTCGCCGCAACGGGGCGCCTGCACGTCACGTGGCTCTCCTCTCATCCGTTGTCTGCCGTTCCACCTTTTCCATCTCGGCGGCCGCGTCTCGTAGCAATCTTCCAGACTTTGCCAGTATATAGGAGGCTATGGTATAGCGCATTTATCGAAATGTTGGTGTGTTTATTTGTTCACGTATTTGGCCACGCATTGCAAATGTGACTGTGGTTCTAAATGCGGCGCTCTGCCACCGTTGAGGCGGATGATATTACAAAGATTTCGCCTTACATTGCGCTTACGCTGCGCCAATGTGTTTATTCAGTGGCGAAGACGAACCGTGGTACCTTATCTTACCTGCGACTCAAAGAGCACCTTTATTACGTTCTCAAAGTATTCAAGCGACTATTGCATAAAGCTGGACGCAGCTGAACTAAGGAAAGAACAGCTAGAACAACAAATATTTGAGCGAGGTAAGCAATTTTATGTTGCAATACTTCAGTACACAACGCGCAAGGGAGCATACTATTTTAACGAATAACGTTTCTTCGATTGAGGTGAAATGACAGTCGCTTCGTTAAAACACACGGTTGCTCGATCGAACGACAGTTTAGCTGACGATAATATAGTTGACCGAGGTTTGCGGAAACGTCGTGGACGTTATAGGGCATCACCACTTCAGGGAACAGAAAACAATTGACCGTTTTTGTTGCCGTTTGATTTCGGTCAGAGGCTGACGTCCGGTGACTACTTAGCTGTGCATGAAGGCGATTAGGTCCACGTTTCAGCGAACCAATTTACGATAAGAGGTGCCACTTTATACTTCGTTTCAGCTTCCGTCCGAGCGCAGCCGAAGGCTGCGGGACGGTTCGCAACTTCGAGAAGAGCGTCCCTACGCACCACAAAGTAGTCCGCAAAAATAATTTGTTTTTTAAATAACTGTTTTGTACGTGAACATTGCACAATATTCCAGATATGTACTGTTGAGAATGATTTGCAACTAAAGGAATTAAATATCTGAAGTTTATGTTTTTATTTTTATATGTAAATGCCTGTGGTTTCGTGAAAACACGTACATCCGCTGGCAACACGGCTGCAGCGCTTTTTTTTTGTGATTTTGTTTCCGTAATTGCCGAATCATGTGCTTCGCTGCTTTCCTCACCGAGTCAACCGAGTCGCTTCAAAACGTCCTTTCGCAAAGGCACGTTTGGGCGTCAGGCAGGAGAGGTCGTGATAAATGCCTACTTTCAAATTCGGCAGGAGACTCCAGCCGCGTCGTACCGCGAATGCATGCGTTGTAAACAAGAAAAGCGTCCGGGCGACTACAATTCACTGATACGTGACGAAATCAGGGCAACCCTTTACCTGCCGATCACATTGAACGCCGAGAAGCTGGTGGAAAGGACTGCACCTCGAGTCCTGGTATATCCAGACAATACAAGGAAACATCAACGGCCGGGTCATCGGGCATTTATGCAGCCGGTGACTCTCCCCCCCCCCTTGTTTTGTATATTTAATTTCCTTCCCCTCTTTGCTTAAGAGGCACTGTAAACCTTTCGGTATGGGCGTAACGCCTGATTCACAGTGACCCAACTCTCCAGAGTTAAATAAAGAAACAAACAAACAAACAAACATCTCGAACCTACGCCGAAATGCCGAACAGGTGGAAAGCTCGGACACAGACGCCAGCGGCCAGCCTACGTACTGACATCCCCTGGGACTAAATTTCAGAACGTGAAAGGGCACTTTTTAAACCTGTAGCAGACGATACCGTTGATACACCCGTAGCAGACGAAATACTTGGCGAGCGCGGGCGGCGCGGACGACCAGCGGTGCAGCGGAGTGATACAAAAGTGCAGGCGAGATCGCGTGACCTATTGTCGGCGTGTGATTGGCACCGGCCACACGTAGCTTTGGCTGCGCTCGGACGGAAGCTGAAACGAAGTATAAACATTCTGCCCTTTTACACAAGTGCCGACGTCTCAAATATGCATGTTAGGATGATTACCTCAAATCTTTAAAACAGACGCACATAAGACCTTCGGTTGACTAGTACACATTCTGAATTATTCTAAATACTACTCCGGGAGTTTCCAAGAACCTATCGCAGCGTCCAGAACATACGTTCTTTCTTGCTGCCCAAATCTCACTAGAAACGTTCACATAGATATAACTAACGACCTGTGGTCGCTCCCAGCCAAAAAAGATTATCTCGAACATGTCACGTTGCTTTATTTACTCGACCTTTGCCGATGTTACTCACATACCTTAGGAGGGTCGTGAGTAATTACGCCAGAGCAAACAACTCCCTTCTGAAAAGAAAGATTTGACGTTATCGAAAAAACACGGGTCAGTTCTTTTAAAACTCCAAGGTACGGAACCTGTACCCCAGGGTCGGATCGAGTAAATATTTGGACACAGCTCCGAGTAGAGACTGTGTGCCTCAGTGCAGACCGGTCAGGCAAAACAGAGTTCATTTCGGGAAGACGCCTTTTGTCAAGCTTGACGAGCAGTCGTTTGGCCCTCGTAGTAATGTAGGTAACTAAGGGTGAGAAATGGTCTTAGCGGCATTTTCGATTGTAGCTGTGAGCAAATCAATTACTAGAGAATACGTCTTACTCCTCAGGAAATGCAATGGCCTTGGCGCTGACAGCTTTTTTGCGTAGTTGGAACGGTTGGACGCGCGCCACCTCGGGGAGTTCGTTTTTAAATTGAGAGGGAGGCTGCCGCCCGCGTCGTGGTCAATCTTCGAGACAACGCAGACAGCGTCTCCGCAGTCTTAGCGAATCCGGTATCTCGGTGCGTTAGAGGCAGCCCTCCCCTTCGGGGCTGCGTGAAAGCGCGAAAGCATAAACAGCGTGGTGTGCATGCGATCGCTCGACTCTCAACATCCCTAGGGGATGACTTGGTGCTGCATGCGCGCTGTCTAATGCGAATGAGCGGAGTATAATTTATTGTTATCCTAAAGTATTTTTTGTGAGTATAGGAAACGTACGAGGCAATGGAAGCTGCATAGACTGAACCAAAGAGATGAACAAAACACTACCGCTTGCATTCGCCGTGAACTTCATCCTCTGCGCTTGCTAGTGTTCGAGAAGAGATGTATTCCTGTGTCACTGCATCTGTATATTGGGATACTTTTTTGCCGCTTTTGTGGAAGTTTCTCAGAGCTATCTTCTTAAAGAACTGTATCTCTGTGTGTGTATTCCCGAAAAAGTATTCTCGAAAACGTTCTGGAGAGTCAAAGAGAATAAATAGCTCTTCCAAATGCATGTGGGGAAAAGTGCAAGCAGCCGCTTTCTTATAATGTACCTACTGATGTAAGACGCCGAAAAAAATAGGTACAGCCAAAAGAAACATCCATAAGACAAAGTTCCACTGATCGGAAAGGTAAAAAAAAGCAAGCGTACTCCAAACTCAGCGGTATTTTCTCTTTGTCCAACAAACCTAAATTTCATTAACAATCTATGTTTTATTCTACAAAAAAAAAAAGAGCTTGTTTGGATTTAATTAGGAAGGACCCTCTAGGCGAAAGACTAGAAGTTTTTTTTCGTGTTTTAATGGACGTATAACCTTATTCTTATACTATATTGCGTATTTATTTAGGTAGTTTCTACGATATATACATTTTTTATTGTCGTTGTTCTTCACCAAGTCCCACAGTCGCTGAGATCTCCAAACAATTAAGTCAAAAAGATATCTGGGTGGTTCGGGGAAAGTATATTTAATGGAAAAAACTAGAAGAGAGAGTGCGCGGTCTCTGGTTTTAGTATACTTTTTTTTAACCTTACGGTGGGGCGCAATAGACGCTACGAGCCATGCCGGCCAATCCTTCGCTGCGAATGAATAGCGCCACTGGGCGCTCCGCACGTCACTGCCTCCCTCTCAAATGTCACGTGATAAACGAGGGGCAACAGATTGGCTTGCATGGCTTCTTTCTGTACGGTCTATCGTACCGAGTAAACGGGTCTTCACAGAATGTGAGTTGAAACGGCAATTTTAAGAAAGGCGTAGGAGTACGTCAGAAACAGACCCTTTGTTTTTGCTTCCACGGCCTGATAGACCGATCTCAGCTGCCCGTTTCGTTACGCCACCGCGGCCCGTATGCATCGTGGGAACTGTAGTCTTTCTGCACGTGCAAGTCTGCGCGAGCAGAGTACGAGACAACGCGAGCTGTCGCGTGCGCTGACGCCTGCCTTCTGTGAACTACAAGAGGCCCTTTCCGAAATGCAGTCTGGCTATAAGGAGTATTCACTGGGCGCCATATTTGTGGGTGCTCTCTAGAGCGCATGCTCAGAACGAGCCCCCATTCATAGGCTGCGAAGACCGGCAATTTTGACGGTGTGGAATGCACGTTGCAAAAGAACCCTGGAAGCTAGCCATCAGCACGCGCTCGGCAGTCGCGCACACAGCTATGGCCGCCAGTGAATACTTCCTATACCTGCGCGACTATCATCATCAAAGTGCATATTATTATGTGGACATGCCAATGGATGCCTTTTGATAGCTGACGAAGGAAAATTTTAAGGACAAGCACCGATGCGGAGCCTGGACATTCCAGGTGTTAATCCGCTGCAGTGTACGATGTCGGCGCGACGAAATGTATAAGCTTCTGGGTGCTACGCATTTGAGGGTGTCATGGAAATCCTTAAAAAGTTCGGCTTCAACACGCCCCAAACAACTCAGACAATAAAATGGGGTGAATATTATCGAGAGGTTTACTCAAGTAAGCAGCCCGTACAGAATGATAGTGAGAGTTTTAGTAGATCGTTCCGATACCTCAGATACCCCGATAACGATACTATATGTAGGCGCAAAGGCGGAGGCAGAGTATCGGGTATCGTTATCGGAGTCATCGGAACGATCTACTAAAACTCTCTGATGTCTTGACACTAACAAAACTAAAGCGAATAGAGAAAAAAAAAAGAACTGTACAGCGAAGAACACGGAAACTTTCGTACGTCTGTAGTTGATGAACAGAAACAAGATTTAACCGCCATTAGCATACAAAGATTTAGACTGATATCTGAGCCACTAGATGACATTGCATTTCTAAAAGTGTCTATTATGGCGGCGTCACGCATGCGTAGAACGCTTAGTCAGTTCGGTTCATTGACTCTCTGGGAAAGGCGATGGCGCAAAAAGAAAGCGTACAGGACAAAGAGAGAGGGAGAAAGAGAGCGGGTAGGAAGGTGGCTGAAGAGCTTTAATCAATCAAACAATCAATCATTAAATCGTCAGTCAGTCAATCAATCAATCATATCAATCAATCAATCAATCAATCAATCAATCAATCAATCAATCAATCAATCAATCAATCAATCTTTTTTTAATTAAGTCAGGCTTGTGAAACGCCAGACTTTTTGCGCCAAGGAACGGAGGAAAGAAGAAGACGAGAGAGCGCAGGGATGTCAGAACGCCGAGATCTGGTCGGAATTATTAGTGGGCTCACCCAAAGCAAGCTGCTTCTGTCACTACGGCACTCGCCGAACGCACTCGAAAGTTGGAGCCAAACGCCGGACGCCGGACTTCTGCGGTCTAAAGCGTTCGATGAGTGCAGTCAGAGCCTCCTATATACTGACAAAGCATCGCAGATCACCACGAGACGCGGCCGCCGAGATGGAAAAGGTGGAGCGGCAGACAACGGATGAGAGAAGAGCCACGTGACTGGCGCCCCGCTGCGGCGAGTTCTGAAACACACTTGTCTGCTGCTTTCTTGACGCTCGTCTTATGGCACAAATTCGCCGATTCAATCTTTATTTTCAGTTTTACGCTCGTCTATCCGCTTCCATCCGGGACAATGTGTATAATGAATAGGAGGGTCAAAGAGTGGACAGTAAGGACAAATACTGCTTTTAGAAAAGACGTTCTACCACACTCAGTTTTCTTTATTTTTTTTAGGGTGGTTCACACACTTGCGTTCAACTACGACCGGCTGGGACCAAACCGGTTTTCAGCCGCTTGTGACTGCTTACGACGGGAGGCGCAGCATTGTTGTACGGAAGGGCATTCCAAGAAACGACAACCTTAGAACGCGTCTCTTAGGAGAAACGGAGGAACGACGCCGTTTTATTTTGATTTGATGAACTGGAACGGGAAGCCCTTACGTCTTCGTAGGAGTGGCAAGGGGAACGGCGTTTCTTTTTACAATTTTATCAGAATTTAGTAGGTCAAAGTCAAATTTGGAGGTTTTACGTGCCAAACCAAAGACGAACACCTGGTACGCCCCAGCGGAGGACTGAGGATTCATTTCGACCACCTGGGGATCTTTCGACGTGCAACCGAAAGCTCCATTACACGGCGCCTTCTCCGCAATAAGCCTCCGTCAGATTCCGAGGCGCCTCGGCCGGGATTCGAACCCGCCCGCCCGGCCCGCCGGCCGCCGCTTTGCCTATAGGAGTCACAGGAGCGGCAGATTTAGTATGCATTTAGAAATGTAATTAGATACTATTTTAAGCTCCAGTTTCAAGGGATGGGGAAGTGACTAAGAGATAGCCGAAAACAAAGAGTAGAACAAATGTGATTGTGGCGACTCGAATATTTTCACTTCCCTGATTTATTGTATTTACGAGTTGTTTTGCACACCATATTTGATGAAATACGCGAAAAGTACTGTTAACGTAACGACCCATCCCAATCTTAAAAAAATAAAAAATTAACGGGAACACGTTGCTTTTGAACCCCGGGGACTTGCAACGGGAAATCGTTCCCAGATTGAAAAGGAACTAGAAAGGAGCTTTCATTCCTGTTTTGGAGTAACGTGCGCAACACTGCTAAGCTGAATGCAATGATGAAGGTCGTACGCCGCCTAAAAGCCGGTTGTGTCGGAGTCGGTCGGAATTGGTCGTTAGTCTGTCATCCAGCCTTTAGAGAGCGCCCGAGGGTGGGCGTCTATAGCGCCAAATCCTCCCCTTGCGGATTGAAAACCCCGCGTCCGAGAGAACGCTAGCTTGCACATCGCGGCGACTACGTTGTCGCGGTTTTGCGTAGCGCGGAGGAAAGGGCCTCCGCCAACGCACCGAAATACCGTATTCGCCGAGACGCAGGAGACCACTGTCTCCGCTGTCTGGAGCAGATTTCCACGGCGATAGATGGGGCCACTCACCCCTCACAATTGAAGGGGAAGGCTTCAAGAGTGCGCTCGTCCAGACGTTGCAACTACGCCAGAGCTGTCGGCGCCAAGGCCATTGGAATTTCGCGGACTGAGATCCATTCCCCGGTAAAGTATTTGGTAAGAAAGACGCCTGAAAAAAAAAAAAACGAGAGGGGAGGTGGGGATAATGTAAACAAATGAAGACCGGAAATGGAAATGGCGGGAGTGGCGAAACGTTCGACTTTTGCGCGTTGCACATGCTGTGTCGTAAAACCTAGTAGGACCCGCAAACGCGGTGAAGTCTTTCGGTTGAATTTAATCTAGCCTAGCGTTTTCAATAAAGAGGCGGAAAAGGGGCATGTATTTTCTGCCTGAATGATTCACTGAAATAAATACCTTATTGAGAACCGTGTGTCGTGGAGTAAGCATTAACTAGGTAGAAGAACACATATGTTGCCTGATCAGGTTGTAAAGATTGTTTTGCAAAGACGTTTTTATACTTTTCTTTGCATGCACACTAACGTCGCGGTGCATAGCTATTCCACATTAAGCAGGTTCTCAACCTGACTGACCCTTACGAGAATAGTGTTTTAGTAAACATTTCAACAATAAAAACAAAAACGATTTTGAACTTACGTGAATCTATGATGGGTTAACCTTGAGTAGGTTGAAATACTTTAAAAAAGTAAATTGCCAAGCTTGATTGACGACTAGTGGAAAACGAATGACATTTTAACTGCGCGACCTTGATATATACTACCGACAAATATCGGATAAAGCACCGAACAGGACGTCTCACTTAAATGAAATGTAAAGTCTACGTGTCTATGCGGAAAATATAAAATTTATTAGATTAAAAAAACAAAGAAGTACTGGTGGGACAGCTTGATGACTTGCTCGCCGTACCGCTTAGCTCGTCGGCATGTTAGTAGCTTGACAGGTCACGTACGCTGACACATTTGCTAGATTAGGTTTGGGCATATAGTTCAATCTAATTTCGTTTATTCTTCTTTTTTTTCGACGCACGTAAAATGGAGAAACATTAAATTGTAGAAAAAATGCGTGTCCAGCTGTATTTATCCCTTCATGTTTGCTTTACAGCTTTGTGTTAAGCGTTAGGGTGTTGCAGTTTCTCGCGGTAACCATGGCAGTATACCAGGTCGATTCTATCCAAATTTGGCTAATGCACTTTGGGTGAAGTGACAAACACTCCTGTTCGGTAGTGAAGAGTCGGGGTGTAAAAATGTAGCTTATTGTGTTCGTGGTTTCTTTGGGGTGTTTAGGTTCTCCAAGGAGTCCGCCGTTTTTTGAAGTCAGTTGAAATTGTAGTTGGCGTCTTAGTGCTTCACGTCCGGGAAGGTTACCGCTGTTGGATCTTCGAGATTCAGGATTTATGTGGTCCGTGGTTTTGTTTCACCTGTTGCTTTTTTGTCTTGTGTTTTGGCAGTGTTTGCTTTCGGGCTTCGTGGCCTCCTTGGAGAAACCGCGGAGCCATTTCTCCAAGGAGGCTGCACTATTTCTGCACGAGGTGCGGTGCCGTCGGTGCCGATAAGCGCTCCGATTGGAAACCGGAACTCAAAAGCCCGTCGAAGTTGTGGGGTGTTTCAGAAAGCCGTAAAATATAGAGCCTGCCTTCTATCGTTTTGTGATTTGTTGAATTAATGTTTTTCGGTGATGCTTAGAGCGTGCCTTCTATCGTTTTGTGATTTGTTGAATTAATATAGAGCGTGCCTTCTATAGAGCGTGCCTTCTATCGTTTTGTGATTAGTTGAATTAATGTTTTTCGGTGATGCTCAGCAACCTTCTAATTGAAACCATGCCCTTAAACTCAAGATTTAAAACAACTTAAATACACAAAAATAATGAACAACCTAATTATCTCGAACTTTAATCATTTACCTAAATACGCCTTCGGCCTAGGACCAAAACGACACAAGCCTTTTTTACTTGCGACGCGTAGTTTTCGCAATATCGAATTTGTCCACGCTTCGTGAAACACCCTGAATATATATATATATATATATATATATATATATATATATATATATATATATATATATATATATATGGGTGGTTTCATCTCAAATCGTGCAGGCAAAAAGGGTCGAATTTTTAATTTCGCTGAAAAAAATATATGTTATGGCGTCGTCTCTAAAAACGCAGTAGCCACAAACGGCAAGTCCGTCGGATTTTTTGTTCTCGACTTACGAATTTTAAAAGAGGCCGCGGCGGAAAGCAGTGTTTTTCACATCCGTCGTGGGTCGGATGTTTCGCTCGATCTCCCGTCGTGGATTTTCAGTCCACATTATATTAACTTTTTCAAGCACTCTGTGGGCACAGGTAAAAGGCTCTAATACCATGAAATAATTTTAGGCGTTTTGCTTTTTTCTGTAAAAATGTCAAAAACGCCCCCTCGGTCAATTGTTGACGAACTTTGACAATTAAATACTGGCGATCTACTTGGGTTACATCAATATTTTTTATGTCTATGGAGAGCCCAAAACACGCTCTTTATAGATATTATAAAATGATTTACCTGTATTAAATAGCCTTTGCGGGACGTTTACGTTAATGTTATGCGAAAACCAAAAAGTACCAATTTTAAGATCGATTTTCTCAAAAAACCCATTTTTTATTTTTTTTATTTTTTGTTAAAATGTAGATATGATAGTTGTCTACTCGAAAAGCAAGTCGAGAAAGTGTATATTTTGTTTGTATGTTTTATATTTAAGCATCAATATCGTACAAAAACGTGTTTTTACGGCTTGAAACGGACTTGCGAATTGCGCGTCTTCACAAACTTGGAAATATTTTTGACTTTTTTCAACGCACCCACATAAAAATGAAATACAGTAGTTCCACCCTGTTATATTTATTGATCATTTAAATTTTATTATAGGCGGCAAGCTACATTGGAGCAGTTCAAAAGAGAAAGCAACACTTCTTAACAGACCAGCAGGCGTCGTAAATTTTAATGTATAGAAATCGGCAGACGTCCTATTGATTCGGGGCCTTCATTGGCCTATATGAACGTCCCGCCCTTTCGGAACCAGCAGATGACCACGACCTTTCGCGCTCGTTGTGTTAGATAGGACGGCCCGTGACAGTAAAGCGAGCAGCGCACCCTGTGTCACGAGGAGTGAAATGGTACGAATGTGTCGTTGACGCGGCGAACAGTGACGGCCACCCAGGAGTAGTCAGTCAGTCAGAGTATTGCAGAAGGGAAAGCAAAGTAACTGTTGCCCGGGAGGATGAGAACACCATGGCCTTACAATATCGACGGTCAACAACAGTTCTGCCTGCCAAAACAACGCCGCGTGCGAGCTAAAACCGGCGGCGCGGGACGAAAATCGCGCACGCACACGAAGATGGGCCGGTTTCGTTAGGGATGTGGGAAAATTTTGAAACCAGCCATCCGTGCACGCGTGAAACGATACCGCGTATTTGCCCAAGCTTCGAACGCCCTATCCTAGAAATGGCCGTGCTCTGCAAAGTGGTTGTCCTGTGCTTGTCCTCCGTGTTTTATTCTTTCAATTTTATGTACTCTATCTCCCTCCGCGGAAATCCGATAGCACCGAAGGGTTATCTCTTTTGGAAACAGCAAAGCCCGGAGACTAGCATCAAAAACGAGCGTGTTGGTAAATATACTTGTGTCTATTCTGCCCGGAGACTAGTTGGGTCGAAGTCAGCCTCCTTGGCAACTATAACCGTTTGTGAAGAGTGGTCTTCTCCCGAGATGAAAAGTTAGCGCCGGCTGACGTGTTTTTTTTTTTTAAAGGGAAGGGTTAAAGAAAAAGTTTGAGTAACTGCATGCAGTAACTACCTCGAAAGCTCCTCTCCCGATATGAAGCTCGAGGCATGTTACGTCTCGGTTACCTTCTCGCGCACCGCTGCTCGAAACTATTCTTCACTTTGTTCCGCACAGCCACGACGGATGTGCGGAACAGAGTGAAGAATAGATTCGAGCATCATCTGGACGCCATCATCCTGCCAGGCTTCAGTGTCATGGGACTGGACTCGGCGTCGGTCAGTTAAGACTTTTTTTAAATTTTATTTCGTGTGTGTTTCTTCGCCCCGCTGAACTTTGTTTCTCGGGTGCGGTTCTGCTGAACTTTTTTTTTATGTTTCGTTACTAACTGTTTGTTAGCATTGTTTACTTGTTGGGTTTATTTCTTCATGGCGTAGCGGCCTGACGGTGCTGTAGAGAGCGTGTTCGCACGCATTTGGTTGTGTCCCGTTTAGGGAATGCCCGGAGGAGTTGGTTTTTGTTCTTGCCGTGTGCGGCTGAGTTTTTCTGTCTTAATTAACTTTTTTTTCCTTTACGTGTCGTTGACTTCTTTGTCTGACCAGGCGTGGACCTATCGCCTTGCCACGGCTCGAACCTAAATCTTTTATTTTTTTACCGCAATTTTCGTTAAGATCGGAGTTGGGTAATTTTATTCTTATTTATTTATTTTTATTCCCTACCCTTCTCCGTGACAATCTCTCCGTGTGTTTCGGATCGTTTCTGTGTCATCACTTTTGTGTATTACGGAAGTGAAAGGATATTCCCTGGTGATCTGTGCGATGTGCGGTGAACAAACCCTAGCGTTTGGTTTCGGAAAGAATTGTATATAATAGATCAATGACGTGGTGACTTTTCATGTCTTAGTAATATGACAGCTAATAGCTAGTCATGCTAGTTTACAGTGAAAGTTTTATCAATCGAAAAAATACAACGTCTGTGCCTCTTCGATATTGAAGGTCTACTAGGCCTGCTGATTTGATTAGATATGTTTCTCGTGGTTTCCCGCTCTTTTCAAAACATAAATAACTATTCAATACCACAAAATGCGTTTATAATTGATTACAAAACGCAGACAAAAATTCAAGAAAACTTTTTTACAATTCATAGAAGCGCACGTTTTTTTTTTTGTCTGACTTAGGTCTTGCAAAACGAAGACGTCTTTTTCCGATATTGAGGCTTAAATATAGAACATACAAACAAAATATACACTTTCTCGACTTGCTTTTCGAGTAGACAACTATCATATCTACATTTTAACAAAAAATAAAAAAAATAAAAATGGGTTTTTTGAGAAAATCGATCTTAAAATTGGTACTTTTTGGTTTTCGCATAACATTAACGTAAACGTCCCGCAAAGGCTATTTAATACAGGTAAATCATTTTATAATATCTATAAAGAGCGTGTTTTGGGCTCTCCATAGACATAAAAAATATTGATGTAACCCAAGTAGATCGCCAGTATTTAATTGTCAAAGTTCGTCAACAATTGACCGAGGGGGCGTTTTTGACATTTTTACAGAAAAAAAGCAAAACGCCTAAAATTATTTCATGGTATTAGAGCCTTTTACCTGTGCCCACAGAGTGCTTGAAAAAAGTTAATATAATGTGGACTGAAAATCCACGACGGGAGATCGAGCGAAACATCCGACCCACGACGGATGTGAAAAACACTGCTTTCCGCCGCGGCCTCTTTTAAAATTCGTAAGTCGAGAACAAAAATCCGACGGACTTGCCGTTTGTGGCTACTGCGTTTTTAGAGACGACGCCATAACATATATTTTTTTCAGCGAAATTAAAAATTCGACCCTTTTTGCCTGCACGATTTGAGATGAAACTACCCATATATATATATATATATATATATATATATATATATATATATATATATATATATATATATATATATATATATATGAAACAATATTTTCTAGTAACACGCGCCGATTCATCGGCACATGAACTCTCAGCTTTTTAGCAACAAATCAACCCAGAGGTAAAAAAAAAAAACATTCCGTTTTAACTTATCCTTGCTCTGCAACTCCACCTCGCTGACGGAAAAAAAACCACCCTGAAGTTGTACAAACGACGCGAACTCTAGCTAATTTAGAGTTTTCGTTCAAGGGCAGCAAAGGTCTTGGCAATAATTATAACCCTACATATGATCTTACATTTCCCATAAATGACAGTGGGCCTGTCCCGTAGTGCCCTTTTCTGACCGTGACTTGCTCTTCCACAGTTGAGCGTTCTGGATACCATGAATCAAATAGCCTTCCAAGAAGTACTTATTTATTTTTGTTCTAAAATTCTATTTCAAATCCCTAATCTAGACATGTGCATTCATCTCTGCAGGCTCACTTTGGTACAGACCACCTTGAGCAACACCGTCTGGACGATTAAGAGAAGGTGAAACAGAACGCAGTCCCTACTTTATGCGCCTTTAAACGCAAGCACGCATTCTTTTTTTTATTAATAAAAAAAATAGCATTGTCAGTTAAACACACAGCTGCTAAAAAGGCACAACCGAAAATGCCATTTTTTTACTTCGCCGTAACTACTGTCGTGTTTGTAAATGTACATATTCAAATTCGATTGGACAGATAGTAAACAGTCAAGTGATATACATGTAACTGAACGGTTATTACAG